>PVLD010012867.1:0-58371 GCA_004027595.1 Dinomys branickii | reverse complement strand
AAAAAGACAAAAATGTATGTATGTATATATGAATATGCATATATGCAGGAGGGCTAACATGGTTCTACTATTATATCACTTAATGCTAAGCAATAATCGATGACGGGTTATTTGATCAATCTTGTATGTCTGTATGTGTTGTCCTGAACACACACTTCGAAGATATCAATATGTAAAGCAGCAACTATTGGTGTTTTTTGTTGTTGTTGTTGCTGTTGCTGTTGTTGATGTTTGCCTGTTTTGTTTTTTGTCTTTGGATTTTTGGTTTTTGTGTTTTTTCTATTGTTGAGAGGATTAATTGTCTGACTAAATTTGCATATCTGTCTATGGGTTTATATATTTACACTTCGAAGATATCAATGGATAAAGCAATAACCACTGTTGAGATCATATCACCTTGTCTATAGATCAGTTGTGATTGTACTATTTTTTATGCTAATTGGTGTCTGTTTGTCAATATGTTTTTGTACTTTTATTTAAAAAAAAAAAAAAAAAAAGAACTGTGCCAGACCAGTGAGTGGACTAACTTAGTAACCACACACCCTCGATCCCAGCATCAGGTGCTGCAGCTCCCGCCACCTCTGAAAAGCCCCACCTATGACTGCGTGAGGCTTTGTGGGGACGTTGGGACACAGCCTTAACACAGGAGTTAGAAATTGGCTGAACAAAACATCTTTTTGGCCTCACAAGCATGCGCCTCTTGCAGGTCAGCACAGTGCCTCTTTTAGAGGCTATGTTTGGTTTTATGTCCTGGGGTTGCTGAGGGCAGCAGTAGAAGGACAGGAATTCTCCATATGTTCCCAGCAGGAGGTCCTGGCAGCTGTCACTAAGAATTTCCCTTATGTGTGACATTAAAATACACCACTATGCCAGCAACCTGTAGGCTTCCTCAAACACAAACATCTCATGCCATTTTCCCTGTGCTCTGTAGCTTTTCCTACTTTTATTTCCTGTATTTGAAGATAGGATGTGAATATGTTTAGAAGTGATAATAGTCATAGTTTGAACTATGTATCGAGTAAGGATTGTACCACTTGTTTATTTTTATTGTGTGTTTAAGTACTGGAGATTGATCCCAGAGGTGTTGTACCACTGAGCTGGATCCCCAGGCGTTCTTACTGTTTTATTGTGAAACAGGGTCTCACCAAGTTTCCCAGGCTGCCCCTAGCTTGTGGTGCTGCTGCCTTAGCCTCCCTGCAATAAGAGTTGCAACCACGTGCCTCCATACCCAGCTCGGATTGGATCATTTTTAAAAGTTGTAGCCTTGGTGTTTGCCTTGGAAAACATCTAGACCACCCTTGGTCATCAGCTACCTCTTTGGACTGGAGTTCTGTGGAGTAAGAAATGCAGTTGCCTTTTGTGTTCTACCAGCTGCGTTTATTTTGGTGCTGCTGAAGATTGAACCCAGATCCTGGCACATGCTAAACAAGCACTCTATGAAATTCAGACTCATTTATGTTTCTCAATAAATGAGAGTTTAGGAATGATAGTCCTATATAGCATTTCCCAAACTAGTCCATCATATAAGTGTCTTTGGACTAAACAAATGTGTTTACCACAGGGTTTCTCAGAGCATTTAATATGCTGGTATACGTTATGACTCTCTGAGAGGTAGACATAACATGCAGCTATGTCTTGTTTTATTTTGGCAGTACTGGGGATCGAACCCAGTGTCTTACAGCTGTGAGGCATCTGTACTCTGAGGTACATTCCTAGACCCTGTAAACCTTTTGAACATGAACAACCCCCCCCCACACACGTTACTGTTCACATTCTGTAGCACCGGCATCCTCGTATGTACAGCTAAGAATCACTAGCGTACTACATGTGGCTTTTCATTTTCCTCATAGCTCAGCTCCCTTGGCGAGAACCATCCAGAGGACACAGTTCCCCAACCTGTCTTCCTTTAGCATTGCAACCTCCATTTCTTAATAATGCAGCTGCGCCACGTTCTCTTTGAAAATCAGTGTGGATGTCATCGTTTTTATTTCCACTGAAACTAACTTCCTAGTGACTTGGACCACATTTTCCTTCTCGGTTCTGTTCCTTTTTTCCTTCCTCAAAGAAAGTCAGTAATTTACTGCTGAACTCACATTCTTGGCCTTTCTTTGATAAATGAAAGTATCCTCAGCCCTCGCCATTTCTGACATGGTATGATCCTTTAGTTTTCTTAACGACAACAACAACAAAAAACATTTTTAGTCATTGTTTTAAAATTAAGCTATAAGTGACTTTTTTAAAAAATGTGCTTAACATGCTTTCCCCAATAAAAGGAACTTGTCTTCCTTTTATTTTTTAACCCTAGTTTGGCTAATTTGTGCCATAGGCCCTCAGCCCTCCTGAGTAATGGCAGATTATCCGGACAGGGCGGAGCAACAGGGAATAGGGTGTGGGCTCAGCGCAGGGGAGAAAGTGGAGCAGAGCCGTGTCCTCAGAGCTCCCTTGCGCTCCCCTGGAAGGAGCCCGTGCTGTTCTGTTCGCTGGCGTTTTATCTGCCAGCGGCAGATGTGAGCTCTCAGAAACAGCAGGGAGGATGTTGACTGCGACCATGCATCAAGGCTGTGGTTTGTAACCTCAATAGTCAGGCAGTTCAAACTTTTTATTTTTTTTTAAACAAAGACATTTTGATTGCCAAATCCATAACCATTAGCAGCTGTGGTTGTGAACAGTCCTCTAGACCTAACAAGTTCTCAAACAAAAGGTTGAGTTGATGGCTTTTGTTTCTATGTGTCTTTGTTGTGCTTGGGCTATTTATATCCCCACCTTCAAAAAAAAAATCTGATTTGTCTGAAATCGCCAAGGTCATTGATTATTCTATTTTTTCTGAACTGAATCCATTGCTCTTCTGCCAGCTTTCTGACCCGTTAGTCTGTTTGATCTTACGGCTTTTATAGCAGCCAGAACCCTGTCTGCAAGGAATTATGCTCAAGCAATTCTGCTATATCCTGGAATTGACACCGGCAGTGGAACTGCAGTCTCCCAGCAGAAAAGAGAGTATTACTTGTGCCTTCTTCTGTAGGAGTAAGTAAGCAGCACAGGACTTCGGGAGGGTGACAGATACCACTTCATACGGGGAAATCCTCAGCTTCTGTTATGAACAGATCATCTGTGAGAGGTGAGAGATTACAAAATAAGGAAGAAATGGTCAATATTCAAACCAGGCATTGGTGTTAAAAAGGCAACGTCCTTAAATTCTCTTTTAAAATATGTGAGGGGCTGGGCATGTAGGTCAGTGGTAGAGACCTTGCCTACCTCTAACATATGTGATACCCTGAATTGTATTCACAGTAACACAAAAAGACGAAAGCATGAAAATATCCTTTCTGTTGTACTGAAAAAACCTGCCAGTTCATAGTCCTGAGACTATGAACTATGAATCATATCCTGACATGATAGCTTAGTTTTACCTTTAAGTAAACCAAGGCTCGGAGAAAGTGCTGGAGTAGAGATCTGCTGTGGCCTCGCTGTGTTCTTGCAGTCTGTCTGTGCCTTCTTGGTTTCTCATCCAGGCTCCTATGGTATCCAAGTAACAAATTATCTCTTAATCTAAGATTTTTTCCCTAGTTTAAGATTTTCATACATTCAACAAGTATTTATTATGTGCCCGGTGCTTTGATGGATCAGTAGCATTCCTATATACTAATACTAAACTCACTCAGGAAGAAATTAGAAAACAGTATCATTCACAATAGCATCAAAAACTTAAATACATAAGAATTAACCTAACCAAAAAATTAAAAGACTTCTACAACAAACATTGTAGTACTCTGAAAAAAGAGATCGAGGAGGACATTAAAAAGTGGAAGACATCCCCCGTCTCTGGACAGTCGGAACCAGCATTGTCAAAATGACCATACTCTAAAACGGATATACATAGATTTAATGCAGTCCTGATCAAAATACCATTCATCACAAGACTAGAGAAAGTCCTGAAGTTCATATGGAACCAGACGAGACCCAGAACAGTAAAAGCAAGTGCAGGTAATGAGCAAATCAAGAGGTGTCACAATTTTAGATTTCAAGTTATACTACAAAGCTACTGCAAGAAAGACAGCATGGTACTGGCACAAAGACAAAGGCAGACGTGTACTAAAAGAATACTGTAGAAGTTGCAGAAGTAACACCAGACATATTCAGCCATGATCCTCGACAAAATGGCCAAGAACAAACCCTGGAGGAAAAATAACCTCTTTAGCAAATGAGGGTGAGAAAACTGAACTGTCCACATATATGAGATTGAATCTAGACCCATATTTCTCACCACATCCTAAACTAAAATTAAAATGGTTTAAAGATCTAAACATTGAAACAAAAGAACCTCATCTGTTGGAAGATAAGGTGGTAAAGCTTTTAAAGTCATAGGAATAGGTAAGGACTGTGTAAACAGAACCCCAGTTGTACAAGAAATAACATCAAGAATCAGCAAATAGGAGTGTATCAAATTTAAAAACTTATGCACAGCAAAGGAAATTGTCAACAGAGAGAAGAAACAACTTACAAAATGGAAAAAAAAATTCCCATAATAAAAGACTCAGTCAAAAAAATGGGCAACTGAATTGAACAGACACTTCTCAGAAGAAGTACAACTGCCCAATAAACACATGAAAAAATATTCAACGTTACTGGTCATTAGAGAAATGCAAATTAGAACAATGCCAAAATTCCATCTTCCTCCAGAAAGAACAGCTATCATCAAGAAATCAAATGACCAATATTTGGAGACCTCACAATGTAGTATCATTAAGAGCAATTTTCTTTCCATTTTAATTAGTTTATGTTGGAATGGAAGCCTGCTGTATAAAAATTAAGACCAGAAGTAATCATGAATGAGGGATTCTTAATTAGGTCATAAGAAGCAGAGATGGAAAAGCTGCAAGGTTAATTCTGGAGAAAATGTACTTTCTGGGGTTCTTGCATATGTGGAGGTTCCTACACAGGTCTGAAGGACACAAAAACCACAGTGGAAATACTCGCGTGAGTAGAGTGGGATGCGGGGACCAGTGATTTGTGGCTTTGACCAGGTTATTTTCTGCAGGTGGCTGTCAGACCCGTAAGTGTGCACGTCTCTTAACCCCTTTCATTTCCCCATGGGTTGTCACTTCAGCACTGGGCTGGAAGCCCCTGTTTTTGTTACTGAACATATAACTTGAGTTGGTCATGGCTCATGGAAGTCCAGCTGTCCTGGGCCAGGATACGGCTCAGCAGCACAAGCGCCTGCCTGGCAAGCACAAGATCCTGAGTTCGATTCTCAGTACAAAAAAAAAGAGAGACCTGGAACTTCCACTGTCCTACCTTGGGCCAGCTGACATCTTTATTCAATACTAGTCAAATATTTATACTGATGCCATCTGATGAGTGTCACAGTCAGTCTGTTACCTGGATGTGAGAAAACTTGGATCCTCCAGTATAGTAGGGCCTGAGGCTCTGGTTATCCTGTGAACACCTTGACTGAGTTGCTGTGTAGGAAGAGGAACATGAGAATTGTTTACCCGAGAGCACAGTTGCTTTGGGGATGTGCTTCTTTGGATCTGTTGTGCTTGTGGCCTCTTTATCGGACTCATTTCCTTCTCTCTTTCTGAGTGTTATCACCTCAATCTTCTTGGAGTTGGTTTTCAGCTAACTAGATTTCTGAGCTGATTTCATATCCTATCTAGTTCCCCAAAGTTCAAGCCAAGTAAACCTATAGCAAAAATGTGTTCTTTGTTAACGAGTTCTTCCCTGTTCGTTTTAGCTGTTCATCCTCTGATGACAGACACAAGATGTATAGATCACTGGGGATTTGCTGTGAAGAGTGACATAGTCTAGGAGTTACTGACAGTTTTAGTCCAAGAGCTAAGTGGTGGATCACAGAGGAGGGTGAAAATATCCTTTTGGCTCTAAATCGGTAGTAGTTGCCAAAAAGTAATAATTTTTTTCCTGCTATGAAAGAATTATTTTCTAGCTGATTGGTAAACAGTTTTCCTCTGGAGAAGAGAAGATGGCTGCTCAGTGGTTAATTATCTGTTAGCTTAGACAGCTACGGGCACTTACTGGGCATGAAAGACGAGCAGGCTGCCTGCCCTGCGCCTCCGGCTGGACACAGGTGATGGGAGTCTTCCTAGACCAGAACAGCAGCAAGGGTTTGAACCGAATCTGGATGGCCTCTCGGTTTTACTTTTATTATTATTCTTATTTTTTAACAGCGCCAAAAGTTTATTTTAAAAATGAGGGATGAAGAGGTTAAGGGAGAAACTGGCCCTGCAGAGCAAACTTGGGCTGAAGAAAAGAAAAAGTAAAAAGACCAAAAATAAGAATACACCCTGGGTCTGGAGACCCTTCATGGTGGCTACCGTGAAAGCGCAAAAATAGTCACGTGATTTTAGAACCCATATTCTCTAACCTGCCTATTAGGCAGCGTGAGAGAACCTTTTGTTTTTGTGTGTTTTTGCTTTTGGAAACAAAGTCCCAGTATATAGCCCAGGCTAGCCTCCAACTTGTGACCCTCCTGCCTCAGCCTCCCAAGTGCTGTTTATTTAGTTTTGCAGTTTTAGGGATGCAACCTAGGGCCTTGTGCATGCCAGGTAAGAACTTTACTGTTGAGATGCAACTCCAGCACAGTGCTGTGATATTAAACAGGGTAATTAGGAGCTGGTCCTGGTGATGAACACCTGTAATCCCAGCACTTTGAGAAGCTTAGGCAGGAGGATCAAAAGTTTGAGCCCAGCCTGGGTGATTTAGTGAGACCCTTTCTCAAAAAAAAAAACAAAAAACAAACAAACAAACAAAAAACCTGGGAGTATTGCTCTGTGTGAAGGGTTCAGTTCCTAGTACCACACACACACACACACATGCAGGTATTTAAGAAAAATTCACCTCAAAATTAACATTTGAACAAATTCCTGAATGAAGGAAAATAAGATAAATCAAAGGTAGAAAGCAGTATAGGAAAAGAGAAAAGGCAAAGAACCAGAAGCAGAAGCAATGAGGGAGTGTGGTCAGCAGGAGTAACAGTAGGGAAAACAGAAGGTGCTGGACAGGAACTGAGGAGACAAATGGTCTCGGGGCATGGAGGTCGTGCTAGGGACTTCCGGGAGTGTTCTAAGGGAAAAGCAGCATGACGTGAGTTGATGTTGAAAAGTAAAAATAGCTGTGATTGCTGTGAGGGGACTAGACGAAGAGGGAGGTCTGGGGCAGAAATAGACCATTTAGGATTCAGGTCGCTATCACATAAACCCAGGGAGACCTGCCAGAGGCTTGAGCCCTCTGGTAACCATTGAGGTTTCTGGGGGGTTTTCCTCTAAGTGGTAGGCATCGAATCTAGGGAGCTGTGCTTACTAGCGAGAGCTCTCCTACTGAGCTGTGCTGTAAGCCCCACTGGGGTCTAAAGAAATGGTAAGACTCTGGATCTGCTTTGCAGGTTGCGTTGCCAGGACTTCCCAGTGGGTTAGTTGTGGAGTTCTTTTGCTTGAAACTGAAAGGTTGGAGAAACCATGTATTATGCTGGTGAAAGTTGGGGAGAGTGGAGTTAGGGTGTGTTATGTACACTGTACCAGTTCCCCAAAATGAATAGAATCAGTATGTACCACAGACATGTACCAGTGAAAATAAGGAAACAAAAACAAAAATCCAGGTATTGGAAGGGATATGAAGAAGAAGCAAGTTTGGAAAGAATTTAGGACCTTGATTTTTTAAATTTTATTTTTATTGTGGTAAAATATATATAACATAAAATTTTCATTTTAACCATATTTAACCATTGCAGTTTCATGGCACTAAGTACCTCCATACAGGCATAGAGTCATCCACACTGTTTGTCTCCAGCACTTTCTTACCATCCCAACAGAGGTGCAGAACCCATTAGGTAACCCCTCCCTCCCTCCGTCCGCTCGGCCCTCGAGCCCTCTGTTCTGCTCACTTTCTCTCTGAGCATGCCTGCTGGAAGTACCTCACGTAAATGGAATCATACAATATTTTGCCCTTTTGAGTGTGAAGTGGCATCTCCTTGTAGTTTTGATTTATATTTCCAGGACCTTGAAATAGCTTTTTTCACTCAGAAGCTAAAGGAGAGCGACAAGTTTGTAAAAATAGAAGAGGTCTGAGTCTAAATCCCTGCAGTGCTAAACACTTACAGGCTGGGGAAAAGAACAACCAGCAAAGTAGCAAAACCAAGAAGAGAGTGATATCCAGAAGTTAAGTGAGGAATACGTTCAAGAAAGAGCAAAACAATTTTCTTGCTGAATCAAAAGAACAACTCAGCTCAGTATGAGACCCCTAACCTGTGTCAGGCCTTGGGTTTCATTCTGAGCACTGAAAAAAAAAATTTTGTCAAGTTCTACAAATAGATCAATTAAGATAAGAGCTTCGAATTGACCGTTTCGTTAGCAGCGTGAGAGCCAGGATGGTCTTCATTACAGCTTGCGTCTAGATACCCCTAAGCCTTATGCAGCCACAGGAAGGGAGTTTTGGAGTTGTCTGGGTTAGAGGGTGTGGTGTGGGATGAAGAGTGTGTGATTACTAAATCAGTCCACTCATCAGTTTGGCATAGTTCTAGTGTGGGTAATGGGAAGGCCCACCTAGGTGTGCTGGTGGGCAGCTAGCCTGGAAGGGACGGCAAGGAGAGGTGGACAGCTGCACGCTTAGTGCGTGCTGCCTTCTGCCTGCCCTGCTTTGCCATGGCCTGTTTCCCCTGTGTAATGCCCTCTGCCATGCCAGTCTGCCTGGGAGCCAGCTGACTCTGCACTGAAACCTCTATAAACTGAGCCAAATAAACTTTTCTTCCTTTAACTTTGGATGTTGGGTATTTTGTCTCAGCAATGAGGAAAGTAACTAAGACAAGCTTTATAAGAATAATTTGGGTGGACCAATAGACATGAAAGCCCATCTATCGCGAATTAAAGAAAATAATAGAGAAATTGAAATCAAAGAGTGCAGATAATACCATGATGAACTGTGTTGTGAAAGGGATCTGAGAAGTGGGGTGGTAGCTGGTATGGGATGAGTAACTAGAGAAGAACTACTGTTTTATGGCAAAAATTATGGAGTGCTTGTCTGTTAATGGGATTGATCCAGTAGAGGAGGAAGAGTTACTGATGTGGAAGAGGGGAGAGAATGGCTGAGATGGCGTGCAGTTTTGGAAGCACCGCGCTGTGAAGTCTTTCAGCGTGTCCCTTTCCCAACACTGGACCACAGAGAAGGGAAGGCAGGACAGCTGAGGGGATGGTAGCTGTGACTGCTGGCTTTAGCCTCTGTGAAGTCAGGTTTACAGTCTGCTGCTGTTGCACGGGGTGGGAGGTGCCTGCGTCCCAGCTCTTCTTATTCTTTCATTTTGAGGTAGGGTCTTGCTAAATTCCCCACTCTAGCATCCTGCTTCAGCCTCCCAAGTAGCTGGGATCATAGGTGTGTGCCGCCACGCCCATCTAGCTTTAAAGATCTTGCTGGTGACCTCTCCTCTCATTTGTGCCAAAGGGCCCCCAGCAGGGATTTGTACAGAACTCCCTTCCTTCTAATACCCAGCAGGAACAACTGAGCCCTGCTTTTCTTTGAGTTCTAAGGATCCTGGGCATAAGGAACTGGGGTTTACGCTCCTATCTTTACTCTATTCCAACATGAATTTTTTTTATTTATTTATCTATCTTATTTATTTATGGGCAGGTTCTAAGTTACCCAGGATGGCCTCAGACTTGGGTTCCTCCTAAGCTTTCCACATAGCTCAGATTATAGGCACACACCAGGATGCCCAGCCTAAGTTTATGTTTTATCAAGTACATGCCATACCTGTTCCATACTCAAAAGTCATGGTATGCAGGCAGGACCAAAAGCTCCTAAAAATCCCTTCAGTGTTTCATAAAGCATCACTTACAATCTTGGATACAGTGGTTCAGAAAGATTTTAACTATGTATACTTCTGCTAATTACAGAGAAATTTGAATTTTCTTACATTTTTTATTGAAATCTCTACTTCCATTTTAGAGCTTAGAACTTTAGGAAATGGATTTTCACAGGGGAATAAGACTGGAAAATAATTTTGTACTTTTGACAGTTACTTACCAGGAGAAATGCTTCTCTGGTAATGAAGTCTGACCCAGATGCTTCCCATTCATACTTGTCCAACATGCTAGAAGCAAGACATTTGAAATAAATAATGAAACACCTGATGAGTGTGTCAGTGCTCTAGAACATTTTCTGCCAACCCCTAATTCTTCCTTAAATTGCAGCTGTGCAGACAGCTTAGTCTTACTTTAGGTTCTGTATCTGTTTTTAGCAGGAAGAAAAGTCCTAAGTACTCAGGCAAGTTCATTTTGTAACAAAAGATGCAGAGCAGCCTTTTAAACAATTTTCAGAATTGCTACACCAGTTACTTTCACCCTAAATAGATCTGGTCTGTATCCAGCAAAACAGCTTTTGCATGTTCATACCTTTCAGAATGAATCATCTTCCTTCCCTTTAGTGAGAGGACCGCGTGTACTGTTTCTGGCAGAATTTCCACAAATGTTTTATTTTTTGTACATCTCCCAGTGTTTCTCTTGAGTTGAACCTGGGGGATGCCTGATGTTCCTCAGGGAGACCTGTGAATCTCCCAACTCGCATTTGCTTGTGTTAAGAGGATAGTTAGTTCTGATCCTTCTGGAACTGTGTCAGGAATCCTGTTTATGAAGCTGTTCCCATTGTGGGAGGGTCAAAGATGGCAGTCAACAGGCTGTATAATCCTATGATAAGGTATGAAGAAAGGCGGAATTTTGTTCTCACTTGTTGAGCATAACCCTTTTACCTGTGAAATGGAGACTACTATCGTCAAAATGTTGGAGGCGAAATTTGGGACCTCTTTTGATCTCTTTAGAAATCAAAATTTGCCCCAACAAGCCTGAACTTTTTAATTTTATATTTTACAGTTTCCAGACATCAGTCAAGAATCTGATTCTCCATTTGTTTTCATCTGCAAAAATCCCCAGGAAATGATTGTGAAGTTCCCTGTTAAAGGAAATCCAAAAATCTGTAAGTCACAAACTTTGATGGTCTAATTTTATTTTCTGCAGGTTTTTTGTTTTTGCTTTTTTGTCTTGCATTTCATTTGTTTAACTTTTCATGGTTATTTGTTTTCGAGGCAGGTTCTCTCTCTTTAGTCTAGGCTGGCCTCAAACTTGCAGTCCTCCTGCTTCAGCTTTCTGAGTGCTGGGATTACAGGCATACACCATACTTTGCTCATTTGTCTAACTTTTCTGAAAAAGAGTGACAAGCTGGGAACGGTGGTGCATGCCTGTACTATCAGTAGTCAGGAGGCAGAGGCAGAAAGACTGCTTTGAGTTCAAGGCTAGCCTCAACTACATAGTGAGACCCTGTCTGAAAAATGGTGGGGAGGCAAGTAGAGGTACATTTCTTTTTATCTCTTAGCCTTAAAGTAGGAGGATCATGAGTTTAAGGCCAGCATGGACTAGAGTGAGACCCCGTCTCAAGAGAGAAAAAGAAAAAACTCCAGCACTGTACTGTTGGAGAGTAATATAATCATATTTATCAATAGCTACGTCACATTAACCACAGTATAGCCTTTACAAAGTGTACCTTGAAGCGGGGCGTGGTGGCACATGTCTGTAACGCCAGGACTTAGGAGACTGAGGCAGGAGGATCGCCTGGAGTTCAAGGCGAGCCTGGGCTACGTACTGAGACCCTATCTCAACAAAACAAAACAAAAGAGTATACTTTGATCCACAGTTGATGGCACGATCATGAATCGCTGTCACTCTAAAGTTCCATGTAGAAATCCACTATTAAAATGCCCTTTGTCAGCCGAAAGAGTAAACTCTGCCCGGTTGTACTGCTCGCCGGAGTGCTGAAGCCGTGAGCCAGCGCTAGCGGCCACACTGCCTTTTACCCAGTGTTCTTCAGTATTTCATCCAAGAGTAACATTCAATTTCTCTTTTTTTATTTGTATTTTTAAGAATCTCTTTTTTGTGCTGGGGGTTGAGCCCAGGGCCTTGTGTGTGCGAGCATGTTGTCTAACACTGTGCCGCCCCGGCCCGTAGTATTCGTTTGTGGGCGCGGTGGAGGCGCTGTCTTCCCTGTTCCCTTGGTTCTTAGGTCCGGCCTTCTTGCTTGTCCTTCTCTTTGTAACCCCTTACAGTGATTTCTTTTTCTGTGACTTTTACTTTCAGATATGTCTGGTTGGCTGTAGCGCCCTCTGCATTTCCCTTCCCAGACTTCTGCTTCCTCCTTTAGTTCTTCAACTGCCAACCTCTCTTCTGTTTGGTCCTCAACTAGCCGCCTCCATTTCTGTCGGCCTGGGAGATGTGTGGTGATGTCTTCCCTGCCTAACTTCCATTGAAAACCACTGCCACCGCTCCCACTTGCCCCGTTAGTTTCTGCCGTCCGGCGGCTGAACTGGATGACTCAGAGGCGCACGCTGTCCTCCTTTGTGCGCCGCTCTGCCCTACCCTCTCTGTGCCTTGGGGACCAACTAGCCATTTTCATGTCTCTTCTCTCCAGAAGTCCATCTCTAACCCAGAAGAAAATAAAAAGCACCTAGAGACCTGTTAAACACAGGTCCCTGGACCTTGCTGCCTGCCGGTAGTGCTGCAGTTGCTAGCCAACCACACTAACACTGCTTTTCATCACAGAATGGATGGCTTGCAGTGTGAAATTAGGCTAACTTATGTTCACACCAAAATGCAGGCACTGCTTGTGATTGATGAGACATTTTCCCAAGATTTCTACGAGTCAGAAAATCTGAACAAAGTCGCCTTTGACTTATACAGATTATTCACCTAGACTGTACTGCATTCGGGGGTCTGATAACCTTAGAATTCTTTTTTCTTTAGCACTATTTGGTATTTAAATGTCCCTCCACTCACCCTCAGGTTCGGCTTGGGCATCCACCCTTCCCAGTCCCTCCTCACCTTGCTCTAGGAGCTGCCGGCCACCGGGGAGGGAGGAAAGGGCAGCTGGTGTTCTTGCTCAGGCCACTGGTGCTTGATCTTCAGTCCCAGGTCTGCTCTCTCAGCTTCTTCCCCATCTTGGTTTTCTTCTACTATGTAAGCTGCTGTGAAAAAATGTTCTGTGTAAACAGCATGTAGGTCTTTCTAAAACTTTGTGTACCCAGAAACCTGTATGCTATATGCGTTCAGTTCTCTCCTAAGGGATAGAGGGAAGCGATGCTAAAGAAAGTTTTAATAACTTTACGTCTTTTTCCTTCTCTTGTTTCTATTCATGGTAGACCAGCAAGGTGAAACATTGGTTAAAAACAATAGAGTTTTTACAATTTTGAGATAGGGAATTGCTAGGTAGCCCAGGCTTGAACTCACGATCCTCTTGCCTCAGCCTCTCGAGTGGTGGGATTGTAGGCATGCACTATCATGCCCAGCTTGGTAGAGAACCCTTTTGAAAAAGTTAGGAGTAGGTTAACTAATCCCTATAGATCTCAGAAAGTATTTCTACTGAGTGTGAGTCAGCTCAATCTAGAAATTTTTTGTTTTGTTTTGGTTTTTTTTGGTTTTTGTTTTGGTCTTTTTGAGACAGGGACTCAGTATGTAGTTCAGGCTGGCCTTGAGCTCACTTTGTAGCCCAGGCTGGTCTTGAACTCACAGTGATCCTCCTGCCTCAGCCTCCCAAGTGCTGGGATTACAGGCGTGCACCACCATTCTGAGCCCTGAAAATTTAGTCTAGTGTGAAGTTTCCATTCCCCATATCTCCCAATTTCCTCATCCTTCATTTCTCTTTGTCTTCTTTAAAAACCCACTTTTGCCAGCTGTGGTGGCACACCTATGTCATCCCAGCACCTGGGAGCTGAGGCAGAAGGATTGCTGCAAGTTTTAGGTGAGCCTGGGCTGCATAGTGAGTTCAAAGCCAGACTGAACTACTCAGTGAGACCCTGTCTCAAAAAGAAAAGCATTCTTTCCACTTTTCTGAACTCCTTTCCTTTACACCCTTGGGGAAACCTCCAGTAGTTTAGAACTAGAAAAGTTTTTAATCCCAGTGCCACATGAAGTGATTAAGTTCCGTAATAGTAATAGTTTTAATCCTCATAATCTACTTACGGCACTAGAGCTTAAATTGTTTTGTGTGTGGATGGTTTAGGAATGTATTCTGAGTTCCAAACTTTTGACTTGCAAGTAGACTTTTAGAATATGCATCATTTATCATGTTATATCACATGTGTACATGTACCTCTTCCTTAAAGGTGTATGTTTTGATTTGTTTTGGGCCACATAAACTTGAACTTGCTTGACCTCTAGATAATGGTCTCAGCCAGGCGTGGTGGCGCACACCTGTAATCCCAACACTCAGGAGGCTGAGGCAGGAGGATCCTTGCGAGTTTGAGACGAGCCTGGACTACAAAGTGAGCTCAAGGCCAGCCTGAACAACATAGCAAGACCCTGTGTTAAAAAAAAAAAAATAGGTAATGGTCTCAATAAACTGAAATAATTCGGAAAACAACAGTGTACAACATATTATCATTTCACTTCATATCTGCCCAAATTAGGAAGAGAAAAAAAGTTAAGTATACTAGTAGGATATATAGGTTGAGTACTTAAAAGAGATAAAGGAACTTTTCTTTTGAATGGTGCTGAGGATTTCTAGGTAGGTGGTCTACTACCGAGCCACACCCTAGCTCACAATTTTTTTTTACTTTACATGCTGTATAAACGCACGGAAATACTGCCTTGTCTCTTATGCAAAGCATGTGAAAATCCCTATGAGAGTTATATGGTTGATGACAGATGCTCTTTCCCCTTAGAATTTCTTGTTGCTCTGCTGCGCCTGCCCTTGACATTCTTTTAGGTACTGTGATTGAGGATGTGGTTTAACTCTGAAGTGCTGTAAGTGCTAAATGTAAAAATAAGGGGGAAATATAGAAACCAAGCATTGTTACTCTCCTGAAAAGAGAGTATGTTCTATGTTCCTGTAGCTCACCATCCAAATCCCAAGCTTACAAGATCAGGCTGCAGTAGAACTCAGAGCTCAGAGTTCCTGCGCATCAAGAGGGGTGGCGATGGCCGCTTCTGCCCTCGGAAGCCCAGGTCCCTTGCCTTATTGCCATAGTTAAGTAAAGAGTTACTGCTGTTGGTGGTCACTCTGGTAGGTGCTACAGATTCAACGAAGTCCTTGATTGTAAGCAGTTTGCAGGTTCCTTGTACACATCTGGTCATGCTAGGCAGCCTGAGTGATGAAAGAATTTTATAATCCCTGGGAATGGCCTAGACACCCTGTTCCTCTCCTATTTCCTTTCTCCTATTTGTTTTTGATTTCACAGCATTACCCCTGAAGCCAGAGGTGGCTTGCCCAATCATCGACCGCTGTTTTGATGGGCTGATTTTATATGAGCCGATCATGCATTGTGCCTGTCTCAGACTGGAGTTTTCTGAAACTTAGATTTGGAATGTTCCCATACAGTACAACTTTGAGAATATGAGGAACATAATAATCTCTTTTTTAAATATGAGGAATCGGATACAGATATAATTAAAAACCTTACCTGGGGGGTGTATGGTAACTTAAAACTGAGACCATAACTAAGCAACACAATTCCTAGAACTCAGCCTAAATAACAGAAACACCCTGACTTTTTTCAGGAGACTTTGAGTTTATGAGGCACTTTAAAATATACAGTCAGGGGGCTGGGGATATAGCTCAGTGGAATAAGCGCCTGCCTAGCAAGCGCAGGGTCCTGAGTTTGATCCCCAGTACCGCCAAAAAAAAAAAAGATAAAAAATAAAATAAAATATACAGTCAGGGCCAGGTGTGGTGGTGCACACCTGTAATCCCAGCACTTGGACAGTGAGACAGGTGGATCGCTGTGAGTTTGAGGCCAGCCTGGGCTGTAAAGTGAATTAAAGGCTAGCCTACATCACATGGCAAGACCTTGTCTCCAAAAAAAAAATCTAGCTGGGCATGGTGGTGCACGCCTATAATCTCAGCACTCGGAAGGCTGAGGCAGGAGGATTGCTGTGAGTTCAAGGCCAACCTGGGCTACAAAATGAGCTCAAGGCCAACCTGAACTGCATAGCAAGACCTTGTCTCAAAAAGACAAAAAAAAAAAAAAAAAAACTATATATATCTATAGATATAAATATACACACACACACAGTCAGTCCTTCATATATGTGAGTTTTAGATTCACAAATTCAGCGAACCAAGGGTTGAAAATATTCTGGGGAAAATAATTACATCTGTACTGAACATGTGCAGACTTTTTCCTTTACCATTATTCCCTAAACAATTTAACAACTATTTGCATAGCATTTTCATTGTGTTAAATATCGTAAGTAATCTAGAGATGATTTTACAGGTGGATGTATTAGGGTATTTGTGAGTACTGTGCTGGAAGAGGCCTGAACCTCTGTGGATGTTGGTATCCATGGGGGTCCTAGACCCGCACCCCTGCTGATGGTGAAAGGTGGCTATTATGTCAATTATTTGATGAAACGACTTGAATAGGTAAAATACTTAGCATAGTAACTCATATATAGAAAGAGCATAATGTTAGCTGTAATCGTTGCAACAGCTCTGTTAAGGTTTTTTTATTTCTC
This sequence comes from Dinomys branickii, assembly GCA_004027595.1. Taxonomy (NCBI): domain Eukaryota; kingdom Metazoa; phylum Chordata; class Mammalia; order Rodentia; family Dinomyidae; genus Dinomys; species Dinomys branickii. Next base: position 41,875 of record PVLD010012867.1, on the reverse strand, counting down.
CTTTCATTTTACAGTTAGGTAAACAGGTTTACGGAAGTTGTGTCTTACTCAAGATTTTCTGGCTGTATGTTTCTGGCTCTTTTTGCTTTATCATATTGCCTTAGGAAGAAATTAAGCCAATTCACATCTTGCTTTTAGGACTTAATGTCGTAGAGCTGAAAAGGGCTTTCGTTACTGTGTAACCTAGTTAAAATTGAGGACAAGAGTGATTAGCTATCTGTAGTCTGCAAGGTCGTACACCTGTGTAGTCTCAGGGATTAAAATTAAAGCTGAGCCTTCCAATTTATTCTGTTCAGAGAATTGGGTATTTGAACTGTTAGAAGGAATTCTCAATTCTTCCCTAATCTGAGAGAGAGGCTGAGACCTGTGCTTTATTTGTACCTCCAAGTGTCACCGCCTTCTACAGCTTGCGCTCTTAAATCCACCTGATACCTGCTGGTTTTGGCTATTCAGTAACCCCTATTGTTGTGTCTACCTTCTTTGTTTAATTCATTTGCTGAAAGCATTTACTGAGCACCTACCACTGGGCAGTAGCTATGGTAATGTGAGGGACACAAAGGCAGACTTGCCTTGTCATTCAGTGCTTTGCCAGATTGCTGGTGCATGTCCGAATTTTCATCCATGCAGTCTGCAGGATGAAAGATCTCCTAAATCCCCGGGAAGGCCCTACACTCCAAAGCCCACATCAAAATCAACAGCATTGTGACTGTGGTGGGGACCATTTAGTGTTGATTTCTGAGGAAGCCCAGGTGCAGTGTTAGTTCAGAAGCAGGAATAACTCTAGAGAAACTTGGGTGTAGGAAAAATGGTTAGGCTGAGTTTTTCTCCCTGTACCCTTGTGCAGTTTTTCAATTGGACAGTTGAGACCATTGAAATCCAAAGAGCCTGGATGTCCCCTCCCCACCCGTCTATACCGCTTGTTCATGAGAACCTGGGCTTTCTGACTTCTAGTTCTTCTGGTTCTTTCTGTTCAGCCCGATGGCCCCATAAACAAAAACGACAGTGCACAAACGGCAGTGGTGATAAAGTGTGCACTCCAGGCTCTCCATTTTATTTTTTAGAGCTGAAGCTGAACTGAACTGTGTTTCTATTTTTAGCAGCAGCATCCCTATTGACTTAGATGAGGCTTCTTGCGGGAGAAAGAAAATTGCAAGATGTATTCTCAGGCCAGACAGTAACTTTGCTAAAGATTCTCTTCATGAGATAGATGGTTCCAAAAGCTGCTGCCACTGAATTGAACTCTGTCCTAGTAGACCAAGGTGTCAGAGTTTAGAGACCAAATCAGTAAAGTACTTACCTTTTGGATCACATAGGATGGGTGAAGGTTGCCTCTTTTGTAAATTTGAAGCTTGGAAGAGTCATACAATGTATGACCTTTACTCTTCTTAGCTAGTGATAGGGGCCCTTTGTCAGTAAAACATTCATGTGGATTCTTCTTCACCGTTGCAGGTCACTCCCCCAGTAAGTCTGAGGCAGCAGAGGGGTGAATTGAACACTTTGCTTACTGTAAAAGTTTATGCATTATGCTCAGCCAGTTAATGGTCAGCAGAATGGGTTTCCCACTGTGAATACCTTCCTTTATCAGGTGTGTGCCTCCCCTCCCCCTCTTTTTTCCCTCCCTCTCCTTTTTCCTCCCTCCCTCCCTCCCTTGAGCTCTCTGTCTCTCTCTGTCTCTCTGTCTCTCTCTGTCTCTCTCTCTCTCTCTTTCTCTCTGCAGTATTGGGGGAGTTGAACCCAGGGCCTTTGCACTGAGCTACATCCTCATACTGCTTCATTTTTTTAATTTTGAGGCACTAAATCACTAAATTATCCACAGTGGGCTTGAACATGGGATCCTCCTGCCTCAGCCTCCCACAGTCCTGTGATTATAGTTGTGTGCTACCACACCTGGCTACATATGTGTGTTCTTTAAAAATTTGACTACACATTAGATGCCTTAAAAACATGTTTCTTTTCTAGGAGCTATAAAATTAGAGACACTAACTTCTTAGAGTCTTTGCACAAATACAACATGTATGTGTGTGCGCGCACATGCACATGTGCACACAGCTATATAGGGTTCCCCTTCCTCACTTTTAAAAATGAAATTCCAAAGTTTGTAAGTGTCTGAGTCCTGAAGCAAGATAATTAAATGTGACAGGAACACAGTAACCAGAAGACCTGGGAGGCCAGGAAAGATTTGCATTGCAAATATAGAAAATAAATAATGAGACTTCTTTTTCTCCCTTACAGGGAAGCTGGATTCAAAGATCCATCAAGGAGCAAAGAAGGGGTTAATGAAGCAGAATAAAGCTGTCTAATCTGAGAGAGAAGAAGCCGTGCAGCGTAATGGAGATTCGTGTACTGAAATTGCTGTCTACCGGTCTTCTGGAGTTGAAACAGCAGAACTCTAAAGGCCTGGCATCAGGCTTGAATCTCAGAATTTAAACTCTTACTAAAAATCTGTATATTTTTCTTGAAGAATGGGATTCTTTGTGTAGTGGGTCAAAATCTTTGAATATATTATTTATAAAAACTTATTTAAAAAATATAGGTCTTTGACATTTTTCTCAGAATGGTATTAGAGAAAGCAACAAATTTCTGTGATTTGTATTTGTGGCTAGGAAAATCATTAACCTAGATTAATGATTTTTTCTGTGGGATTCCTTGGGTTTAAAGTTTCTTTTCAAAGTGATAATCAAGTGAAATTTTAGGATATTTGAGGAATCCTGTGTTTAATACAAACTTTTACAAGTTTTTGCTCTAAAATCTCATGAGGTGCAAAGTAGAGCCTTGTTGGCAGATAGGGTGGGTAGCCTGAACAAGTGCTTTCACTTTGTTCTTTAATTTGAGAAGCCAGGATGTGGGAAGGTTGGACTGAGAAGAAATACAGCCACCTGCTGATCCAGCATGGAGCACCCCTCTATATTTTGTTGGAGTTGCAAAAGGATCACTTGATTTGGGCAATTAGAAACAAATTGGAAAATAAAATCTCTTAAGCAAATGCACCCAAATACCCCCAAACGCCAAAAACCACACCTTGTTTAACCGTCCATATCCCAAGAACCTATGAACTTTAGAAAAACAGGAGGTAGATTTGAAATGAGATTTTCATTAGCTTGTCAAACCCTATTTTGTGAAGATCTTTGTTTCCAAGACTGCGCTGAAGAGCTATCAGAATCTCAGTTGCTGGCATCCTGAGGAAATTCATGGTCTTAAATGCGTATGTTCTGCTTTTTATAAAACACCACCACCACGCTGGGGAAGTTGGACTCCCTCCGGCAGTTGCGTGCATGACTTAAAAAAGAGAGAGTGAAGATGAGAAAAAAAGAAGTGCCCGTGTTATGAAAAAGATTAATTTCCCCTTTCTTTAATCCCTCACATTCAGCGTGTATTTGCATTGAAATGCCTCCGCTCGTTAACACCGATGCTCACTCAGCTGTGAGCGCTGCTTCTTGCATAGCTGGAAGCGCTGGTGCTGCACGGCCGGGTCACTCTGGGTTCTCAGGGAAAACCCATCAGGTTCTTGTTCTGGGGTGCACACATTGTGTTGTCTTTCTGTTCACCCTCTGTAGAAAAAGTGGAAAGGACAGCTAATGACGTATTTCTTAGTGGGGAAAAGTATCTTTCTGACCTTCTGTAGACCCTACAATTAATGACATAACTGGGTTCATTGTATAGTTAATAATTTATCAAGCAGTAGCACCTTGAATTCCATGCTTGAGTTGTCTGACTCTCTTCATACCAAAATAAAACTGAAAGGCAAGAGGCAAAGATCCTAGGGAGGGGGAAAAAGGGGGTTACTCTGCCTTGTATTGAAAACCGCCTGCACAGAGAGGAGTCTGGATTGGTTTTTCCGCCGGGATGGGTTGTGTGTGTGTGGCCTGAAGAAAAATATCAGGGGCTGCCACAGATGACATTATGCAACAATTCTGTGTGCTGTGATAAGAAAGTTTACAAGAACTTCACAAGTTCATGGAAACCCACCTCGGCATCCAAAACACGCAGCTGGAACCACATGAGCAAATGGCAGAATAACTTGGAAACTTCTTTTCATGGTTAGACTGAAGGCCTGTCTTTAGTTCACATGGTGGTAGTAGCATAAGGTCTCTCTTTTATTCACAGAGACACCAGGGAGGAAGTGTGGGAGAAGCTTGAGGGTAGGTGGACCTCAACTGCTCAGTGATGAATAGCATAATTTAAAGCCTAGTGGAAATTCTTAGCAACCTGAGCGCAAACTTGCCCAGGAAGAGCTTGTCGGTGCTTTACCACATTTCGTTCTGACTCTGACTCCGAGACAGTCTGGCCCAAGGGAAGTCTCACGTTTCTCCATGGGTTTTCTGTTGCAGCCTCATTATCTGTGCTCCCTTTTGGATAGCTGGGTTCAGTTGCTATCAATTTGTATAGTTACTAAAGGAATTTGCTTTTTTGTTTTTGTTTTTCCAAGCAGGACATGGACTTATATAAGCTTACAGAGGGATATGCATGAAACTGGAGACTTTATTAGGTTTTGGAGACCATGGCCTTGCAATGAGTTGTCTGAAATGAAGTGAGGGTTGTTTTTTTTTTTTTTTGCTTGTTTTATTTTTTTGTTTTGGGTCTTGTTTCCTATAGCTAATCTAGAGAAAGAAAACTAGGCACGTCCTCTCTTTTAGTAAGTTAGAGGTAAAAATATATATAAGCTAGAGGTTTATAGAAACCCATTTTTTCTAAGAAGTTGGTATAAAATACTTTAGATTACTTCTATAAATAGTTACAAAGTTACGGGCTTTTATGAGTTATAACTCAATTTCTTTGTTTTAACTACTGTCTCTACTGAAGTTCATTTATATAGATTCATTTAATTTTTTTTTTAGCAGTGGCAAAGTTTATTCAAGCATCCGTTTAATTTAGTAATATTTAAAACCCTTCTGCTAGAACTCTTAGCCAAGGTGGAGACAGTATAGGGTTGTTTTCTGGGCCAGCTAAAAGAAATCAATAAAGAGCAGACATCTATTAAACTAGAGAAACCAGTGAACTTCAGTCTATTAGGCCTGGAGGAGGCAAGAAAGAGCAGCGCTGAAGGCATCTTTTTGTTCCATGAGATTCAGACAGCAAGCGGACATCTGCTGGCCTCGGCTCCTGCGCGGGTGTTGGGAGGGAGGCAGTCCACCTCCCAAGATGGGCAGCGGGGGCTTCATCCTGTGAGGGCTTTGCCACTTTCTCCTGCAGAAAAGAAAATACATGCCCACAGTGGTTCAGGTTAGGGTTAGGGTTGTGACTATGGGAGAACCCAGAAAGAAAACCTGTAACATGTATCTACCTCAGGAAGATGGGGATGGTAACACAATGAACAGAAATACGTTGCAGGAAGGGAGTGATCTTGGCATGGGGAGCAAAAAAGGTTAATCCATAAGATTTGAGGAGAGCCTAGAGCTGTGCTGTTTAATACAGTAGTCACCAGCCACATGGTTATTTCAGTGGTAGTGCAGGTGCTTGCCTAGGATGCACACGGCCCAAGGATTGGCCCCGAGCATGGCAGAATAAAATAAGTAGATGAATTAATTTAAGGATTCACTTCCTTAGTCTGTTAACCATATCTCAGGTGCTCAAATAGCCCCTTGTGGCTATTGGAACCAGAAAGCACAGATACAGACCATCTTCACTTCACAAAAAGTGTAGCTGCCGGAGCTTGTCTAGAGTAGGGGTTGGAAAAAATTTTTTGTAAAGGGTCAGATCACAAGTATCGTAGGGTTTCCAGGCTAGTGAAAACTACTCACCCATTGGAAATTTTTAGTGAGAAGAAAAAAAATTTTTAAATGATTTTTCTAGGCTTGAGAGCTTTCTCTGCTACACTGTAGAAATCAGTCCCCTTTTCCTCTTCCTTTTGCAGTTGAGCCCTATCCAGTATTACGCTCTTTTCAGAAGATGGGGATTGAAATGTTTAGCGCTGAACTACGTCACACGTAAAAAATTTTATTTTTGTCACATGTAAATTTAAAACATGAACCCCTTCTCCTTCTGCGCCTACTAAGCAGCTCAGCCCTCACTTGTGACATGAAGCTTGCGGTTCTGCCCCGGGACCGTCCAAGAACAATGAATATCGGAGGACCGAAGGGGATTATGTTTCTAGCCCAGACAGGCTTAGTGTTGTCTTTAGCTTTCAGCTTTCCCACCCTCCTTTTCTTTTTGTGGCGATGGAGATGCGAAGTAAAGGGATTTTATGACTCATTCTATCTCCCGGGCGCTTGCTATCTTGAGTGGCACTAGCGAAGGATGCCTCGGGATAAGCAGAGAAAGGAAAGATAACTGCGGAGCAGAATGAAATGGTCGAGGACACCGGAAAGACATAATAGGGGTTAAGTAGTGCGAAGCTTTAAGAATTAAGATAAATTTATTTGCTGTGGCAGGAGGTGGAAGCTTCGCAGGTTGTGGAGAACATGCTGTTGCACAAGTGATAGGTGGGAGGGTTCATGTAAACAGAGACTGAATGCCTTCTGTGTACTAGACAGTTGGGCAATCAGAGATAAGGCAGGATAAAAGTTACCGAGGATAGCAATAGACTAGTGGGTTGGGAAGGACAGACTGAGACTTGGAGGGTAAGGAGCTAGGGACGCGGCTCAATGGTAGCGTGCCTAACACGCTAGAGGCCCTGGGTTAGATCCCCGGCGTTGCGGGGGAGGGGAAGGGGAGGAGCTTTTAATACTACGTAAGAAAAAAGCAAAATTTAATGACACCGGATGGTGTGTTCAAAAAGGATCTAGAAGGATTGGAAATGCTTGCTTCGTACGGAAAAACAAGTGGTAATCGTACGGGGGGAAAATGAGAACAAAGGGTAAAAAAAAAAATAGGGGATTTGCTGAACTATGGGGTAAAACGGATGCAACTGTCACCAGCTCTGGTTGCTGTTCTGTCCTCTGTGGCCGTTCACATTCAGACCCCAGGTAGGCCTCTCCGCGCCGGGGCTGCAGGTCATCGACGGAAATGGTGTCTTCTGTATTTAAGGTGCAGCGCTTGTCCAGAGACCTCGCCGCGAGAATTCGGGTCCGGCGAAAGGTCTGGTCCGGGCAGACTTTCTCTCTGTACGTGGACAGAGCGTTAGGTTCGGGCTGTCCAACCCAGGATTCCTCGACTTGATCTCTCAACCGGCTCGCCGGGTTTTCCAGCATTCCCGAGCCGCAACTCTAATCCGGGCTCGTCCTGACCGACCGCGCATTCCGAGACCCAGGACTGAACTCCGTCATCCAGGTTCCGGGTTTCCCCAGCGCTCACCCGCTCCAGACTCCACGCCCGCACGGAATCCGATCCGAGGTCTCGCGATCCAGCATCCGGGTCTTCCGGGGGGGGCCCTGGCTGTCCCGGATCGTGGCGGCGGCGGCGGCGGCGGCTAAGGGACCCGCGGCCCGGACACCGCGGCACCGGCCGGGCGGGGCGGCGGCGGGGCGGGGCGGAGGCCGGAGCCGGGCGGGGCGGGGCGGGGCCGCGCGCGGATGGCGGCGGCGGCGGTCTGGGGCCCGTAGCGGCGGCGGCGCTCGGCCCGGGGCCCCGGCGGCGGCGGTGGCGGCTCCCGGGACCAGCCGCGCGGTGAGTCCGGAGCTTTGTGTGGCACCGGGCCGGGGAAGCGCGGGCGGCGCGGGGCGGCCGGGAGCCGGGGCGGGAGGGGGCGCGGGGCGGGCGGCGCGGGGGTCGTCGCGGTGGGGGAGGGGCGCGGGGTGAAGTTCGGAGCGCGGCGGGGCCGGGCGGCGCGGGTCCGAGCCGCCGAGTCCCCGAGGCGGGTGCGGGCGGCCGGGCCGGCGCGAGCGGGCGGCCGGGGAGTTGGGGCGCCGGGCCGACGTGTGCGCCGCCCGGGGGCAGCCAGGCGGCCGGAGCGCGGCGGGATCCTGCTGTGGGTGTGTGCCCCTTCCCGGACCCGGGCCCGTCCACTCCGGTCCTTTCTTCAAGATGGAGGGATGCCCGGGCCTGGACTTTTAACTGCCATCCGGCCACCCCCGGGAGGGCTAGTGACCCTGTCCTGGTCGGAAAACCCTCGCTGCCCTCTTTCCCTTTATGTGTGATTACGGTTGGATCATCTCCTGTGCTTTGCTCAGATTCTCCTTCCTCCCTCCGGGGTTGAGGAGGAGGAGACACATCTGACCAATTAATGTGTGTTTGTGAAACAGGCAGCAGCAAACAGTCATTTCAGCTTCTAGGAATTAGGCTCACACAGGGTGGAGAGATCAGAGCCCTTCAGGGGGAATATTTCTGAACAAATCACAGATGATTAAATTCTCTGAGAAGCAGCTTCCTACCTAAATGAGAGTGGGAAAGACGGAGAGGAAGCCTGTCTGTTTTCAGCCATGTGTTCAGAGCCCCAGGGGTTGAGGAGAGTCCCTAAGCCCCCGCAGGCCTCTCTTTTCTGTATTAGGCTTTGCTTTGCAGCCTTGAGTTAATTTCACCCCTGCTGCTTTGTCTTGGGGGAGGGAGTGCTGGTTTAGGCTGTTGTGAGGAGATGACTATTCTGCTGCCACACACAATAGTCATTTTATCGGGAGTGCTACCCCAGGGCTGAGAACTGCTGCAGTGGAGATAAACCGGTCCCTCTCACCCGCCTATTGTGTACACAGTGAAGGTCATAGGTTCAAGTCTTGTCTGAGAGCTTTGGATATGCTCCATCTCCCAGGCTTCTCAGTGCCATTTTCTTCCTTTTCCAGACCGGGGCTTGCCATTGGAGGAGGCCAGACAGAAAGGCTCTTCTTTTTGAGAGAGGAACAATGCAGGGCTCGTTGGCACACATTTTTCAGAAGAATAGGGGATGCCAGCCATGTTGTGCCTCTTTCCTTAGCCTGTACTAAGTTGTGGAGCAAGAGTGTCCGGGACGCTGGACCCTGGTGTTTGTGTCAGACCTTTAAGGAAGAAAGCAGCCGGGGGAGGTTTCTAGTCTTACTTGAAGCATCATGTTTAATTTCTTTAAAAAAGAAGTGGGACATTCATGCAGTGATTTTTGGTTTTGGTGTAGGAGCACCACTAAAAGCCGGTCCAGAGTTAAGATGGGGAGCCAAAGACCAGCTGCCTTTTTAAATGATGACTTCTTGCCCAGTAATTGCAGAACAAAAAAGCCACACAATTTACCTATCCAGACAAGCCGTGAAAACAAAACAACTTTCCTTTATAATTATTTTAACTCCAGTGAAAGGAGAGGACTCGCTCATTTTGTAGGAAGTCCCTTATCTGCCTCAGTATGAGGAGAAATTTGCCAAAGAGACGTTAAAAATATCATTTAAGAGACGTTAAAAAAATTGCCTTGGGAATTATTAATAAGAGAGAGATGAGAACAGCCTAGAAGGAATCCTATCCTTGTGTGTATCTTATACAAATGCCCAAACTATTAGGTTAGTTTTCTATAACTATTAGTTTTGTAAGAAGTTATTTGAGGTTAGAAAAGAGGTTTCTGTTTGGGACCTTAAAGAAACTTTTCTCTAACAAGAGCTTAGAAATAAAATTCATCATGAGAAGGGGCTCGTAAGCAACACACTACACACACTACCCAAACGAGCATTTCCACAAGGTGCTATTGAGTGGAACCTTCAGGTTTGGTGAAGATCTTTCAGAGGTAGTCTGAGGCGCTTCTGTCACCCCTTCACTTCATTGAGATTCCTAAAATGATGGCCTGCCACTTAGATGGTGTTCGGCTTTCCATAGAGAATAGGCCCTTCATACCCAGTATATTTTTTGATAACACAACTGTTTCTTAAGGCCATAGTAGAGCTGCTTAGGTCTCTTGAGTGAAGCCTCAGTTGAGTCCAGCCTTTTTATTTTGGGTCTGTCAGCATTTATTTCCCAGTGCTGTCAGGTGACAGTGGAGTCAGCAGCTTCAAATTAAGTTTGCCCTGCTTAGGTTTAGTAGTCTCAGAGTTGGGCCCTTGCCACAAGGAATCTTATCTGAGTCTTCTGATTGTGACTGTCTTTCGGAGAGCACTTCAAATTCCCCCCCAACTTCTTGGTAGGAACTATTTCCTTATGAGAGGTGTAGACAGCCAAACGGATAAGTGCTTCTTTTGTGTGAGGATATGGAAGCACAGTTTTGGCTCCTGCTAGTCATTATGTTGCAGTTAACATGTAGCAGCTAAATGATGGGAACAGGATACTTTGTTGAGGGTTTACTAATTGCTCTGTGATGTGGAAGTGCCACTGCTTCTTTATTTGACTCCCAACATTACTGCCGAGCTCTGCATACAGGTCTGATTCTTGTTCTCCAGAACCTCCCACTCTGCCTGCCCTTTCTGTTCTGCTGAGTGCTGTGGTACTTACACTGCCCTGTGTCCTGCTCTGAGGGAGCTGAGCAATTGTTATTTCCACTGGGGAAAACTAGCATGGATGGGAACACTGCCAGGCAGACGGGGCTGCTCTAAGACAGGGCAGTCTCCTGTTGTGTGGCCAGTTTTCTCGATAGCAGCTTAATTCTCACTTCTACTGGATTTTTAAGAACCAGTTTCCTTTTCCAAACAAAGAAGAAACTGCAAAATACAGAATCACATTAGTGTATTAACTGGGCTTCCCGATACCTCTCTGACTGAGTTGGCGGTGACAGACAAAATGAAGACAGATGATGCTAATAGGCAGGTTCTGGGTCCACCAAGTGTCGGTGAAGGACTCTTTCCACTAGAGAACAGGTAATTCACCACAGCGCCTGCCTGGCAAGGCATGTGGAATTGGCAGCAGCTGTGCAGCTGAAGAGGGATTATTGAGCAGGTGGTTGAAGAGTCACATGCTACAGTGACAAGAAACTACTTAGTGTTCTGTGGCTTAGGTTCTGTTCAGATGTGTGAAATGGCACTTTGTTTCACAGTTCTTAATGCCTATTGTTGATTTGTTGGTAAGATGATAATGGAATAGAGAAAAGAGGTTCTTCTGTCTTTTTCTTTTGGATTACTGAGTAGCATGTCCTAGACATGGTCCTACATGGCCTTATTGTATTTCTGGGAGTTCTGGCTTTTTGCCCGATGAATGGGAAGGAAATAGTGGTAATTTAAGTACTTGTTTATTAGAGGAAAATGGGAAACTGAAAATTCTTTGGCTTTAGTGTGGTGGAAAAGATTTAGCCCACTCAAGAAGGACACCCAACACCTTCTATGCAAAGGATATAATTGACTTTTTTTGTTACTTCTACCTGACATGCCTTATCAAGAAATTTGCATGTGTTTTTATTTTATGAAGCTAATTCTTTACATGAAGTTTGCATCTCTTCAACTATTTCTTTTATTCAGTTTTTAATTTTTTCCAGTACCTTTGTAACTCCTTTCCCTGTACTGAGTTCAACATCACTTCCTAGCACCAAATTACCATTAGTGGGCGAAATGTTAAGGGATTTAAAAAATGTGAAGGAATTATTTCTACTAAATATTTCTTTTAAAAACAATTGTAGTGTTTCCTATAGCTTGGAAGATGATTCTCCTGAGAGTTTCTGAAAATTTTCAGGTTTTTCTTATAGAGGATCAGTGTTACATTCCATTAACATGATTTTATTTCCTTTCACATGTTTATGCCACTGTAGAAGGCATTGGGGTGGTACCTAAAATTTATAAGCAAGTTACTTATTATTTATTTTTTTACCTTTTTAGTGCCCTCTAGTCTTTTTTGTTGTTATTTTTGTTTTTTAAAACAGGGTCTCACTATATAGTTCAGGCTCACCTTGAAATTACCGTGTAGCCCAGGCTGACCTCAGATTCTCATCGATCCTCCTGCCTCAGTCTCTTGAGTGCTGGGCTTGCAGGTGTACACCAGCACAGCCAACTATCAGTTTCTGTAATAGGCCGTAGACTATATGCTTCTTCCCTTGAAACACACCTACACACACACACATATACACAATTCAATGAAATTACAGGGTACTAATTAATAGTTGATTGAAGGGGAATATATTAACTGTGTTACAGTTCAGAAATCCCTTTTCCATCAGCCTAAGTAGAGGTTCTGACCTTTTGTCAGAGAGAGGCAAGATCTGAGGGAAAATGAGGCAAACTGTGACTCGAGGTCAAGGCCCTTGGACCCAGGCACAGACAGAGACATTTACAGGATCTTAAATCTAGCTAGTAATCTGACGTTAAGTGGTACCCTAGTGATAGCAGTTAATTATTTAGTATTCACTTCTGAGGAAGAATATAAACCTCTTGATTTTTCCCATATAAAGCTATCACAGTTTTTTGTTTGTTTTATTTAAACTGTTCACAAACCACCATATCCTTTCTTGGCGTTCTTGGTAGTTTGCTTCCTCATGCTTCTTCCCCTCCCCCATGTCCTCCCGTGCTCTGCTCTGAAGACTTCTCTAGCAGCTTGGAAACACTCTAATTACTGTAGCTATTATAGTCACAACCCAGATCCTCCGCCTCCTTCCCTCTCACCCCTTTCTGTCTTCTTTTCCCGCTCCCCTTGCTCTAGCAGCAGGAGTTGAACTGCAGTCTCATGAGCGCAGTCAGATGTATGAATGAGCTTTCTATCTTGTCAAGGCAGAACTCCAGATCCAACAGGGCTGATTTTTCATGGTTTTCTTGCTGTTTGTTCTTGGATCAGAGTCCCAGAAGTAAGAGATGGCAAATATCTATTAGGTCATATCCAGTCCCTCACCCAGGGGCAAACATAGGAATTTTCTCTTGTCTCTGCAAGAAATTTTCCTCATTTCTTTTGCAGGTGAGAGCTGTGTGATGCCAGCCGGGCTCTGAAACTGCCTTCTTATTGCTTTCTGGTTACTAGCATCTGACCAATTTCTTTCTTGGGTTTTTATTCTTACTTCTAGAATTACTTGCTCCAAGCACTGTCTCCACCCCTTCAGCTTTTCTTTCTTCTTGATTTTTTTTGTCTTTTTTGAGACAGGGTCTCACTATGCAGTTCAGGCTGACCTTGAGCTCACTTTGTAGCCCAGGCTGTTCTCAAACTCACAATGATCCTCCTGCCTCAGCCTCCCAAGTACTGGGATTACCATGCCCAACTTATCTTCTTGATTTTTGATACCACCTTTGGGTTCCTTTTGTACCGCCAGTGTACCTATGCCAGGAGTACACTTTTAGACTTTTGCCACAAGAGTCATTGTGGTCCAGTTTTGGGGCAGAGAAGAGGGAAGGGTTTGGAAATACAGACATCCCCAGTTTTCAGTGTAGTTCTGCAACCTGCTACCTCAGCTTTGTATCTGAATTCCCCAGTTCCCAGAGCCCCTCTTGGTCACTTTCTGCAGGGGGTGTTCCCTTCAGTTTTCTTCCAGTTGGAGGGAGTGGTAATCACTTTACAAGGGGCAGGGCTTGGGGTTTAACTGCTTCTTTCAGTCACTTGTACTGGAGCCTTTTCATGAAAGCCTGTATCTGGAACTGAGATGTCTTAATTCTCCAGTCTGTTGGAACAGTTGCTACTCATGCATTTATTTTTCATTTGCTATAATCTTTTGTTGTCATCTCTTCTGTTACCTTATCGTGGGTGTTTAAAGCCTCCTTCCTCTTTATACTGTTGGTTTCCAGACCTGTATCAAGGGACTGTGGGGAGCACATGTTCTCATTACATCATGTTCAAACAAATGCTCCATGTTTTACTTACATAATAAATTATTTTCAAAACTGAATAAAAAAAAGAGTCATTGTGGTTCCTTTAAGGATACTTGATGGAAGCACAGGACACACAGTCTGGCAGGTGGTGATGAAATAGCTCAGAAAATATCTGCCAGGTCGCCGCCCAGACCCCTGTGTCTGTGATCAAATTTTACTTCTTTCTGCTGGACTTGGGAGGACGTACTTACTTCCTGTTGTAACACTTTGTTCCCTTTATGAGATGAGTTTTATTTATTTAGTGGTGCTGGGAATTGCTCCCAGAGTCTCATATATGCTGGGCAAGTGCTCCGCCACTGAGTTACAGTGCCAGCCTGGGATGAATTTTATTTTGGGGTACTTAGTTACAGTTAAGATACTGTGTAAACTAGTAATACTGTGTTTTCTTTACTGCTATAACTTTTTAAAATGTAGAGGAAAAAGAAACAATTGGGAGTCATAAAACACAATTCTGATCAGAACTGTGCCTCTAACTAGCTATGACCTTATAAAAGTTACTCCTTTGTTTTTACTTTATCAGTAAAAATGATCTCTAAGATTCCATTTAATTGTAGAATTTCTAATGATGTCGTGGTGGTGATGGGAAAACAGGGCAAAATGGCTGAAATAAGTGAGTAGTTTTTTATTGCTGTGTCAAAAATATAGTCAGTATTGAGAAGGGCTGATGAGCGCAGCTTCAGGCCCTGGAGCCTGACTTACTCCTCTCTGCTGTTGGGAAAGCTGTGCTCTTTCATCAGCCCCCTTTCCCTTCGGGGTGCCGTGCGCTGTCGTCTGCAGGCTCGCCAGCTGCTGCGCACCTTTCTCCAGTGCGCTTGTAGCACAGAGGTAGAAAGCAGAAAGCTGCCAAAGAAGAACCTTAGCTTGGGGAAGGGATTGTATCGGGAAGGACTTGCCACAGGTCATCAAGAAAGATTTTCAACTGTACATACTGCACAGGAGCTCTACCTCTGGGCTACATTCCCAGCCCTTTTTTTTTTTTTGAGACAGAGTCTCACTCAGTTGCCCAAGCTGACCTCAAGCTTGGAATCTTCCTGCCTCAGCCTCCCAGGTGGTTGGCATATGTCATCATGCCCAGCTAATAATTTCTTATGTCTGAAATCTTTGAGCTGTGGAACTGATTGCAAAGTCTACTTGGGCATTTTTCCATTTTTGTCCTGTCAGTGGAAACCTTCCTTTGAGTTAACTTGGAACTGAAACTGAGTTGTCTATAGTGTTTTATTTGGCTCTGTGTGTGTGTGTGTGTGTGTGTGTGTGAGAGAGAGAGAGAGAGAGAGAGAGAGAGAGAGGATCAAACTCAGGCCCTTGCACTGAGGTACATCCCCAGACTTCAGTTTTTTTTCTTTTTCTTTTGTTTGCCTGCCTGCCTGCCAATCTGCCTGCCTTCTTCCCTTGCTTTTTGCAAGTCCTGTAGATCTAACCCAAGGCCTTGGTCATGTCAAGCTTCACCTGCCTCCCACCCCATCTTCCAAGAAGTTTAAGGGAATAAAATTATATAACTTAAGTAGTTATTCCTCCCAAGTTTGGATTTTTATCTGAATTTCCCAGTTAATTCTTAGATTTGAGATTTCCAAAGGCAGCTGTTTATTAAGTAATGAGATGATGGTGGTCTTAATCCACTGTTGTTAATATAGGGAAATTTTTTTTTTTTTTTGTACCAGGAATCGAAGTCAGGACCTTGTGCTTGCCAGGCAGGCACTTATGCCACTGAGCTATATCCCCAGCCCCAGGGGAATCATTTTTGTTTTGTTTTATTTTGGTTTTTGAGACAGGATCTCACTGTATAGCCCACGCTAGCCTCAAACTTGTGGCACTCAGACTTCCGAGTTGCTGGGATTACACGTGTATGCCACCATGCCTGGCAGACATCACGTGTTTACCTTCTAGCATTCACTGTTTTTAAATTTGCAGTTAAAACATCCATCAGTGTAGAACAGGAAAATTTGGTAGGTGGGACTATTTATTTTAGATTCATGAGAAATTCTAGGAGTGCTTTGCTTTACTCCTCAGCCATCTGTGTAGCACATTACTAATTTCCAATTAATCTAAAGATTATTTTGGGAAGTGCTGTACTTGAAGGTGAGATTTAGAAAGATTTATATTAGAAATGTAAGTAGCTTTTGTGGGTGGGTTTTAAAAAGTCAGGTAAATCATGGGGAATTTGGCAGGCGGTGAGAATAGATAACTGTAGAACCTTTGGAAACTGAGCCGCAGCATGAAGTCAGACTCTGGCAGTTGGGCCACATTGCGTGATGGCGCCACACTGCATGCTGATACCTGTAGTTTCTTAGAGTATAGTTCAGTGTTTGTAGAGGGACACAGCAGTGTCTGCTCTGTTCTTACAGAGGAGAGTTATAGGGCTTTTGGTATGTTGTCAGCTGCATTCCTAGCAACATTTTTAAGGTGGGGCACTTTGAGTCCGGTTGGAATGACCTTTCGCTCATGTGAGCTGAAATGGATATTCAAGAATATAATTTGTGGCCAGGTGTGGTGGCACAGGCCTGTAATTCCAGCGCTTAGAAGGCCAGCAAGAGGATTGTTGTGAGAAGGAGAGAGAGAAAAAGAGAGAGAGAGGATCAAGCTCTCTCAGGAGGCTGAGGCAGGAGCATTATAACCAGCCTGGGCTACAAAATGAGCCCAAGGCCAGCCTGAACTGCATAGCAAGAACCTGTCTCAAACAGACAAAAACAAAAAAAATAAAAAAAGAATATAACTTGTAAACTTCAGTTACAGATTCTGAAGTTTGGTGTGAAACTCAGCATTTATCTTTGTCCTAGAATTGACACTTCTGGGCCAGAGTCCTAAAGAATGGTTATGAGGAAAGGAACTATAGCAAGAGGAATAGAACTGTGGAGCTACGGAGTAAATGCATCTGAAAGGTATCCAGGAGGGGGAGGTCTTTTCCTACTTGGCATCTGCTTTCACATGTACTTCTTGACCCTAATTCTGCAACTTGCCTGTCCTTTCCTCTAAGCCAGTGACGGCGAGCCTTGTAGAACTTTCAGTGATAGTAACAGCTAGCTGTGGCGCTCGTGCCGAAAGTTCACCCCCACTGCTGAACACTGCTATTCTTCCAGTTGTTATGGCTCAGTATTTTTGACTTCTTTATTTGTTTTCTTTCTCACCAGCCCATCTGATCGTTCACTAAATGGGGTACCTTGCTATTTACCTCACTTTTTTCATCTTACCTAGTTCAGGTCTTCATCCTCTCTGTTACAGCAAGAAGTTCATGGTCAATACTCTTTCTGTATTCCATACTACTTGCTGCTGCTGTATTATAATTTTTACTTATTCATCGAACTAATTTTTATTAAATGCTTCCTGTACTAGACCAGACATGCACCCTGTCCTCTTTGGATGTGTGGTCCAGTCGGGAAGGCCATCAACTAATGAATACAGTATATAAATACGGGCTGAAAAGGTGTGACAGAGAAGAATTTGGTTCTTAGAAGAGTATATAACTAAGGAACCCAGCACGGATTTTAAAAATTACAACTTTTTTGTTTGGTGATACAGGATCTCTCTATGTAGTTCAGACTACTACTGAACTCACTGTGTATCCTATACTGGCCTCAAACTCATAGTGATCCTCATGCCTCAGCCTCCCAAGTGCTGAGATTACAGGCGTGCACCACCATGTCTGGTATAAAAATTACAGTTTTGAGCATTTGGTTTCTTACTGAAAGTCATCAGTGACTGTCACTGGCAACACTGCGCAGTGTTCAACTCTTCATGTCCCAACCAAACTTGGCCTTCCTTAGCCCTGTTTCATGTATTTCTCACTGTGTTTATATGTTTCTACAGCTATTCCTCCAATTCACCCTGTATTTTTCAGTCTTTGTACCTGAGGGCTTTGCTTCTGTCTTTGCTTCTGTTAGAACACCCTTTCTTGCCTCTAGGGTACCTCAGCTCTCTATCCACCCTTTCCTTCAACCCAGCAAACAAATGTTATCTTCTTCCTGAAGCTTTCACTCTATTACCCTCACTTCTTCCCATTCCTCTGTCGCTATAATTTATTTCATTGCCCTTTGTCTCTCCTTTTCGGCTAGGATCTCTGTGATAGCACCGTGTCACATACTATCACAATAGTTCGTGAGTATATTTCTTCCTCTTCATTCTAAGTTCCATAAGAGACTTCGTCTTCTCTGTTCCTCTGTCTCCCATACTTCCTAGCCCAGTGCTTTGAAAATAGCTTAATACTTGCTGAATTCATTTTGATTTTTGAAAACCGAAACTTCTTGTGATTATTTTCTTTTTTAATTTATTTTTTGAGGTTATTTTTGTACTCCTTTTAAGATAACTCCCATTCAACAATTTTATCCCAAATTAAATAAACTAGGATAAAGCAGACTGTGAAAGCCTTGAGAAATCCTTCAGATGCAAGAACAAGTTTTGTTACCTTTACTGCTTGTAGCAGTACTGTGGTTCCAGAGAGATGGAAGACTTGAAGGCAGGGCCCGCGGTGCATGCCATTGCAGGCAAAATGGATTGATCGTTCGGGAGTGGTGGCACACACCTGTAATCCCAGCACTTAGGAGGCTGAGGCTGGAGGATCGTTGTGAGTTCGAGGTGAGCCTGGGCTACATAAGTGTGTTCGAGGCCAGTCTGAAGTGCAGGGTGAAACCCTGTCTCAAAAAAAGATGGATTGATCATAGGAACCGGTCTGGTTCTGTTAGAAAAATAGAGGTATGATTGGGCCCCCTGGGTGTTGTTGACCTCTGGGAGGTGGTTTTAGTTTTTCTTCTTTTCACTCCATAAATATTTTCTGATACCTATTATATGTGAGATCCTGTTCTAGCCACTGAAGATAATCACTGAATAAAACAGATTTAAAAAAAACCCAATCGCATGGATTCTATCAGTTAGTAGGAGATAGAAATAATAACTATTTACATAGCATTAAGAAGGTTACAATGATGGTTACAATGAAGGTTACAAATGATGTAGGGGAAACTCAAGAGTAGGGCAAACTGTGAAATGGGAGAAGGATTATGTAAAGAAGTTGGGGGATTGCAGCTTTTAAGGTGGTTATTGCTAGTATGTCACTGGGCTGCTGGGCACTTGCCTGCTTTTTGACCAGCAGAGAGAGAGAGAGAGACAGACAGTGCACTTGTTCCAGAGCCCAGCTGACACAGACGGGAAAGAGCTACCCGTTGTGTTCTTTTCTTCTGGCTGCTGCTCTGGCTGACATTCCTGGAAGTTAATCAGGGTGAAAATTGCAGTCAGTCATGTCTGGAAGACACCAGGGGTGGAACTGGAGGCTTTATAACCAGTTCCCTGAGGGGTGGGATTTACCCTTCTGCTGGTTGGGCCTGGGTGCCTGGAGTAATGGATGACTTAGACCTCTGAATTTTTTCATTCCTCAGAGGAAATAGCCCGATTGTGACATTCTCTCTCTGTAATGAAGCCTCAGCAACTTTGTCTGGGGTAGCTCTTTAAGATTTCAGAGTGTGGCTGGGTGTGGTGGCGCACACTCAGCACTGGGGAAGCTGAAGCAGGAGGATTATTGCAAGTTCGAGGCCAGCCCCAGCTGCAAAGTGAGCTCAAGGCCAGCCTGAACTGCGCTGTGAGACCCTGTCTTAAAAAGACCAAAAGAAAAAAAAATTTTTTTCAGAGTGTGCACTATACTCCCAGCTTCAGGTTTGTGGTAGCTTTGATTTCCTCTCTACACATGGCATTACATTTTTTGAGGTTTCTCCTCCTGAGAAGCCTGAGAATGATGTCCCATGTGTCTGGATGTTCTTTCTGACTTGTGCGTGCAGATGTTCTGATAATTTACTTACCTTTCCTAATGCTTAAACTTCATTATTTTTCCTGTTGTCTCTTCCTTTTTTTTTCCATACATGAAGCTGATAGGAAGCAGTTGCTTGGGCCAGATCACTGTTTTATTGTTTAGAAACTAAAATTTTTACCTAATACACAAGTGATGGAGCATCTTATTTCTTTTCTTGGGTTATGTGGGGTGCAGCTTGTGGATATCAAACTCTCAGTCTGTTACTCTGATGTCATTTGAGATAGCTGAGGTACTGGATATGTTGCCGCTACCTTCTAATGCTAGTACTTTTAATTATTTATACCACCGGATTTTGCACTTGCAGTGCACAAAAGGCCCATTAACCATTTTGTAGAATGTGATACTTTTTACATATAACCTTGGAATTGAAAAATAATTTTGGGGTCCCAGGGATCAAACCCAGGGCTTTATGTATGTTTAGGTAAACACTCTACCACTGAGCTGTATCCCTACCCCTAAAAATTCTTAATGAACTTACATCCATGCTAAAAAAAAACCAAATCTGTTACTTTTAGGTAACATTTGTGTGCTAATGTTGAGTGGGTTTCTAGACAGATTTTGCATTATATTTCTGTGTAAGGATTTGCTTCCTGCATATGAATTTGAAGTCATACAGTCTCTGTGTGTATGCCTAAGTGGTACAATAACTTATTACTGTTGTGGTTTGGGGTAGGTACTAGGAGTTGAACCCAGGGCCTTTGAGACAGGATCTTGCTGAATCACTAAATTGCTCAGGTTGTGCTTGAACTTGAAATCCTCCTGCTTCAGCCTCCCAGAGAGCTGGAATTACAAGTGTGCTGTAACATGTTCAATTTGTTATTGTAATCTTTAAAGCCAATAAAGGATATGCTTTTTTTCTTTAGTGATTAATTCAAGTATATATATTTTTTTCTATAATAGTTGAAAAGGTATCAGTTTAACCTAAGTTGTATTGCTTCCTTTAGTTAAGAGTTTAAATATAGCCTGGCTTGCTACTATTTTTATTTTATTTTATTTTATTTTATTTTATTTTATTTTATTTTTGGGTATTGGCACTTGAACTCAGGATCTCGCCCTTGCCAGGCAGGCGCTGCACCTCTGAGCTATGTCCCTAGCCCATCACTCTTGTCTTCGTAATAGTGTTTCTATAGTTTGTATTTGTACCCCTTTCCAATCCTAGAAAAGCTATAAATCCAAGCATTGTGGATCTCAGATGAGTTCCCTCTGTCTAACAGGTTGGAAAGTGCAGGGCAGTGTCTGGCTGTATTCTCTTTTTTATGAAACCTTTCTATAAGAAAGAATTTCAGTTTTAACAAGGTCATACTTGGATAAGTGACATAACGGCGAAATGACATTTTCTTCCAAAACCAAATTTGTATGTTAAACCTGATTGTATGATACTAAGCATTAGATTTACTTACTTAAACAGTTACCAACATAAACACCATGAGTGTTATTTTTCCTTCTGTATAAAATTTTTCTTTCTTGTTTCTAGATAGGCAAAATAATACCATCATGATGTAATTCACATCTCAGGTGCTTGATGGGAGGAGACTGACCAATGAGACATAGTGCTGCTAGGCTTTATACTTCATAGGAATGATAAAGACAACAAAGAATTGCATTTTTATACACAAAGACAGTATTAATACTTAAAAATGCTTGTGGGGCACAGTGGCATACACGTGTAGTTCCAGTTACTCCAGAGGTTGAGGCAGGAGGATCACTTGAACCCAGGAGTTGGGGTCTATAGTATCCTTGGCTGGTGAGGTGTTCACACAAACTAGCAGTAGTGAGAGTGCACCTGTGAATAGCCACTCAAGGGGCCAAACATGGCAGAGCTTACCTCGCACGCCTGGGGTCTGGGTTTGAGCCCCAGGACTGCAAAAGCAAGTTTAAAAAAGTAACCACTGTGCTGCATTCTGGCCAACATAGCGAAACCCTGCCTCTTAAAACAGAAACAATGTTAAAATATTTTTTTCTTATAAGAAAGGCATGTGGAAGCTTGAAAAGTTGAAATCCTTGCTGAAATGAAGTGTCTCAGTTCTAATCAAAATGAGATGACTGAGCTGGAAATGTTAATGTAACCTAGAAAAGCTGAAAATATACAACTAAGAAAGGGCTTACTTATACATAAATGGGTTAAATAGTTCATTGACAGCAAATGCGAAGGTGTGGTTTTGACCAACATAAACTTAACTACCTACATTTGCCCAATTTAGAACCTACAAAGCAGAAAACCTGAATTTTAACCTGGGGAACAAACGGGAATTGATACAGGCTTCTGTAAATTCAGTCCCCACTCCTGGTGGGGTGGGTGGGGTGGGGTTGGGAGAGAGTACAGTGCCTTGGAACCAGTAATACTGGGTCAGCTTATTGGGTCAAGGCATTATGCTAGTTTAATAGGAAGAGATATCACCTATGACAAATCATTAATAATTATATGTAGACAGAACTGTTACCGTAAACATTGTTTAGTTTGAAACGATTTTTGGCAAGGTCTGACCAAAGGCAATTTAAACCCTTTTATAGATCTATAGTCCCTTTTTTCAGTTCTAAAACTCATAAAGTGCCCAGGCATGGTGGCACACACCTGTAATCCCAGCACTCAGGAGGCTGAAGCAGGAGGATCGCTGCAAGTTCAAGGCCAGCCTGGGCTACAAAGTAAATTCAAGGCCAGCTGGAACTGCATTGTGAAACCCTATCTCAAAGGGACAAAAAAAAAAAAAAAGCCATAAAGCTCTGAACACTGTAATTTAAAAAAAATAATAAAGGTAGGCACAAATCTGACTTCACCTACTGGGAGACTATTTGTTACCTTTTCTATTTCAAGTAAATATTTATTTTTATGTAGAATTATAGTGTAATGAACTTGATTTCAGGGTGCTATTGTAGTTTTTACTAGGAGTGTTAGACTATATATGATATACTAATGATGTTGTATTTGGTTTGGGGGATTTTGTTTTGTTTTTGAGACAGGGTCTTCTGCCGGGCTTTGGCTCAGCCAGGCTGGCCTTAGACTTGCACTCTTCCTGTCTCAGGCTCCTGAGTGGTGGGACAGGGGCTCAGGGAGATGCAGTGACTTGCCCAAGGTGTTACACTCTAAGGAAAGTAGAGCAAATGGAATTTCTTGGTCTCTTCACTGGTTTTTGTTCTTGTGCTTTCTACTCCCACACAGCACTGCCTCTAAAGACCACCTTGATAAGTTCTGTATGAAAGAGTTTACACAATGACGCTCATCTTACTTGACATTTAATAAATGTTCTACATGAGTAAAATACTCAGGTTTTCCCGTGACATTAAATTCTTGCAGGAAGTTAGACCTCCGTATTGTTCAGGTTGTACTTAAGAAGTGTCTTGACTGCGAGTGAGATGATAGGTAGATGAGCTTTGTCCTGCACAAGAGCTGTGGTGAAAAATAGGTGGGAAGTCTCAAGCACGTTCCTTAGGACGAGTAACTTCCAGCTAACAATTGCAGCCTCAAAGGAAGCTAGGAGTCTTAGGAAGCTATTTCTAGAAAAATTAGCTCAGTGTGCTGCCAGAGAAATGCTGGCCACCAGTAGAAAGAGACTCAAAACTAAATTAAAAAAAAAAACAACCCTCCCTTAGGTCTGTCTAATATTTGTGTTACTGTGTTCCAGTGGCCCTAAGAAATAGATGACACAGCTGGTGTCCAAAGGATGTGAAGGCCTTAATGAAGATACATTGAAAACAATCTGTAGCTTTGTGTTTTTTTCCCCTTTGAGGGCCTCATGCATACTAGGCCGGTACTGTATCACTGAGCTACCTCCAACTCCTCAGGTTTTTTGTGTGTATGTGGAGAGCGTAGGAGATTAGGGATTAAATCCAGGGCTTTCACACTAAACTACATCCTCAGCTGTACACCTCCCCACCCCCACTTGAGATTTTGAGACAGGGTCTCACTAAATTGCCCAGTCTGGATTCAAATTTGGGGTTTTCCTGCCTCGGCCTCCCAGAATGCTGGAATTACAGACATGTACCACCACACCTGGCTCTAAGATTCTTTGTCGTCTTCATTTTAAAATTTTAAGACAGGGTCTCACAAGTAGCCCAGGCTGGCCTCAAACTTGTGATTGCCCTACCTCAGCCTTCAGAATGCTGGGATTGCAGTGGTGCATCACCACTTTATTATGTTTTTTATGCAGTGTCTCCTGCCCCCAGGTTTTAGTGTCATTACTTATCTCAGTTTTTGTTTAGTTATATCCCTATCAGTAATCAATTTTTTCAGATTCTGACTTGTAAATCTCACAGTACAGGTCAACCCATTCAGAACCCCTCCTGTCTCTCAGGAGCTGTTCCTATTCCCCACTCTTTTTCCCAATAAATTTTCCTATTCTTAAAAAACACACACACACAAACCTGCAGTATGGTCAAATACTGAGTAATCTATAAATTGGTTAGTTTCTATTTACCTTTTCTCTTTTCTTCCTGTCTTTGTTTCTCCTCCTTTGCATCCCTCCCTTCTTGTCACCCCTCTGAATATCCTGACCTGCGAAGACTGATGGCATGAATATCATCAGTAGAATAGATAGCATTACATAGAATGTTACTGTAAGAGGCTGAGGGTATAGCTCAGTGGTAGTGTGTTTGCCTAGCATGCACAGGGCCCTGGATTTAATCCCTAACTCTGAAAATTAATAAATATAATGCTATTTTAAGACCAAGTAAAGGAGTTCTCTTGCTCATAGTTGTTTACTCTTTCATTTAGGAAAAAAAAATATGCCATACATATAGAAAAGAGCAGTAAGGCCAGGCGTGGTGGTACACACCCATAATTGCAGCACCCCAGAGGCTGAGGCAGGAGGGTTGCCAGGAGTTCAAGGCCAGTGTGAACTACATGGAGAAACCCTGTCTCAAAACAAAAAAAAGAGCAGTAAGTGTGTGAATCTTGCGGGCAACTCCGTGTTCACTTATGTATACACAACCATATGATCACCCAGTTCCAGATACCCTTATAGTCCATTTCTAGCACCTACAAAGTTGCCTCTTCTTCCCTATTGGAATTCCCCTTCCAGACATGTTCACTTTTCATAACCACTTTCGCCACTTTTGATTTATAGTATTTAGTGTGAAAGTGAATGGCTTCTGTCTGATAGAACATTTACATTGTCCATTTAGGTATATATAGATGGTCTTGATTTCTGATGCTCAACTTAAAACTTTTCAACTTTTTCAGTGTGTGAATGTGATTTGTCTTCAGTAGAAACCATACTTAAAATTCTGAATTTTGACACTCACCTGGACTACCATTATGTGTACTGTATCGTGCTGGGCAGCTCCCAGTCAGCCCCACAATCACAAGGGTAGATGACAATTCTCTGTGACTGTGTTTTAAAGTTATGGAGTTCATTTGGTAAGTTAGGCATATTAAATACATTTTGGACTTAAGAACTTTTTGATATGAATTTATCAGGACATAATTTCCATCATAAATCAAGGAGCATTTGTACATGCAGATTCCCAGGAGTTGGTTGTATTGAAAATATCTAGTTGGTGTCTGTACATAGTTAAAACTGAAGTCTAAGGCAGTCTTTTAAAGACAGTATTTCAGAGCAGTTAGACTTTGGGGGGGGTCTTTCTGAGATGGGGTCTCATTATGCAGTTCAGGTTGGCTTTGAACTCACTTTGTAGCACAGGCTGACCTCGAACTTACTGTGATCCTCTTGCCTCAGCCTCCCGAGTGCTGGGATCATAAGCATGTGCTACCACATTTGGTTTAGTGGTTAGGCATTTTAAGAAATATGAAGAACTATTTTGTTCTCTAACCTGGCTAGACTTTGTTTTTTAGTTACTAGGGATTGAACCTAGAGTACTTGCACTGAGTTACATCCCTCAGACCTTTTTTAAGTTTTTGTTTTGAGACAGGGTGTCATTAGGTTGCTAAATTGGCTGGCTGGATATTAACTTGTTATCTTTCTGCCTCAGCGTCCCAGAGTGCTGAGATTACAGGTGTGCACAGGTATGTGCTCTCACATCCAGGTTTGCCCAGAACAGTGGTGGAGAACCTGTGACATATGTGCTGCAGCCAGCTGGCTGTTACCGTTGAAAGCTCTAAAAGGTTTGCCATCACTGGCCTAGACTTTAATGAATTCTTCATTTCTTTGTTGTGAAAACAGGAATGCACACTTTGATGTATTTGAAGACTTTTTTTTTTTTGGTCTTTTTTGATAGGATCCCGCTATGCAGTTCAGGCTGGCCTTGAGCTCACTTTTTAGCCCAGGCTGGCCTTGAACTCACAACAATCCTCCTGTCTCAACCTAATGGGATTACAGGCATGTGCCACTACACCCAGCTGTATTTGAAGACTGACTGGTAATTGAGACAGTTTAGTGATCAAGCTGAAGTTAGACTGGAGAAATAAAAATCCCAGTAGGGCACTGTTAAGATTCCGCTCATTGAGAAAATTTATTGAGTGAAATATTTATTGAAAGCTGATTGTGGGGGGTTGGGGATATAGCTCAGTGGAGGGGCTGGGGATATAGCTCAGTGGAATAAGCACCTGCCTAGCAAGCACAGGGTCCTGAGTTCGATCCCCAGTACCGCCAAAAAAAAAAAAAAAAAAAAGCTGATTGTGAGCAGAACACTTTGTTCTTCAGTGGTGAACAAAAAGACTCATGGCCCTGTCCTCAGGTTGCTTGCAGCCTGGTGAAAGAAACAGAAGTTAATCACATGAAAAGGGAGGAATGACAAGTTATGCCAAGAGACTGACTTTCAGTGAAAACCTTGAGGCTTAAAGGTGCTGGGGACAGGGAACAGAGTGTGGCCATGAGACAAAGCTGGAGCAGTAGACAGGGTTAGCAGTGTAAGGATATGCACGGCAGGACCAGCTGCATACCGTTACTCAATAAGGGAAATTTTCATTACCCCCCTTGGAGACCTTGTTGAAGAGATTTAAAAATGGAAATAAAGTCTGGACTCTAAAAATTAAAGGCACACACACAAAAAAAATTAAAGGCAATGCCTTGTATTTTCTGAAAGGTGCTAGGGTTTTTTTCCGTTTCAAACCTGTGAGCCATGTTTTAGAGATGAGAAAATTGAAATGCAGAAAAGTTAATGTTCGCTCACCACGGTTTACCTTCAGGGCTAGTTCCTCAACCCTCTCGGCTCTCAGTTGTTTCCACTGTTCACTTTTTCTTGGGGATTTTGTGTCGCTTTCTCCTTAGCACGGAAAGTTTACCTTCAGCGGTAAGAACTACATTATAAAAGGCTATATGGTCCTTCAGTTACAGGAGGAGGAGGGACGGCAAGCATTTCCAATTGTTTTAGGTAATCTTTGCCTTTTACTTCTTGGCCTATTTATACACTGGTGTTGGTAAGGCTTTCTACGTGGATCAGTTTCACTAAGTGAATCCCTATAGTGCTGGGGCTGAGTTACTTACAGGTTCAGTATGCTATTTAGCTTGTGTTGGGATATATATGCTGACACAGAACAGTATTGACAAACACTGAGAAGCTAGACCTGAACCCTGTCAAATATCATTTTCCTGGTGGAAATATCCATTACTTAGGGAAATGCAATAGGTCAAGCCTCATTATCTTTGTCTGAAAATGGCAGCCTGTGAGGACCATAAAACTACTCATGAGCTGCAGCATATAGAGACTTAGAGGCAGAGGTGCTACAGTTTTACTCTTCTGTCCTTAATGACACATAGTACATGAGCTCTGTTGAATTGGATGTCTTCTCTGGGCACTAAGTCTATTCCTTGAGCTCCACTGGAGATGTGGGCTGAGAGCTGTGGTACTTGAGAAAATGACACAGTTCCTCTGTTACAGTAATTAATGTTGTAAATTAAGGAAGAGGCCCAAAGGGAAGTTGGTTGTTTCTTGTTAGAGCCCTGGGTGAAAATTCAGTTGATTAGTGAGCTCCCATGAAGTGTGGCAGGTGGAGAGGGACATGCCTGTTCTTCCAGCTGCATAAGCTCAGAGTCATTGAAGATGGCTTACATGTTGTACTGCCATTGCCTGAGCCTAGCGACGTGTGGAGTGATTTCAGGGCAGCAGCTGGAATTCATAGATGATATAATATGTTCCTTTCTTAACAACTTTGTTATATTCCATTGGTCTGTTGAGTGTTCCTGGGGCATCAACCCCTGTTGAACATCCCATACTTTAGATTTGAGGGCTTGTCATGTCAGTGGGATCAGCATGTAGTAAGTTGGAGTGGATGATAAGAGAGAGAGTCCAAATGTTAAAACCATAAGCACTGACAGCAATAGGATGATTACCCAGCATGCAAGAGACTGAATTTAATCCTTAGTACTAAAAAGGAAGAAAAATAATGAACCTGACGATGGTACGCTGGCCCTGTGAGACTTTTTTTATACTGCTGGGAGTTGAACTCAGGGCCTCATGTGTAGTAGGTAAATGCTGTATCACTGAGCTGTACACACAACGCGCACACACACACACAGCCTGAGAGATTTTTTTGAAGCAAGATGGAGATTTTCTGTGACTACAGTGTAGGGTGTTGTGAGCCACACCCAAAGTTGGGAGTAGTCTAAAAAGAAAACCCCAATCACTGAGTATTAATACTGTAGATGGTCTATAAAGCATCTGTGAATCAGTCCTCTTTAAGTACAGATGCAAGAACTTTGTAAGAATATATGGGTCATCTTTTATATTGGAATTGTCGCATATTTCAGTCTTGGGTCCTCATACTATGCTTAGGGTACAATGGATTCTCCCTCCATTTCATAAGGACACATTAAATTAATATTTAATGAAGCAGCTTGGCTAGTGTCAATGGAAATTTGAGTCCAGAAACTGTGTCTCCTTCTAAGTACATCATACTACTGGAGACATGGCAGAGTGATAGAGCAGTAGCCTCGAATTTATGAGGCTCTTGATCTCCAGCACTGTAACAGGAACAACAAAAAAACTTCAATTCAGTCTTCTTTGTATTCTACCATATTAACCTTCCTAGAACTGAGTGTAGCACTTTTTTCCTGTGGCATGTAGCTTTGGAGGGGTATACCTGACCAGGCAACACTAACATTCATAGTTTAACATTCAACAGATCATATACACTTCGACACAACTGTCGCTTCTCAGGCCAAAGTTTATAAGAAGATTCATCTAATACCAAAACCCATGAGAGGAGAGGACGAGAGGAGAGGTAATTTATAGTAAAATAGAATTGTACGGTGTATTTGTGGGTAGTCAGCAGTTAGAGGAAGCCACTCTGTTGAAACTGTAGGACGGATACGTAGTACCAACAGGGAGGAAAGACTCCTGCTGCTCTTCTGTTACTTTGGATGTAAATAGGGCTCGGGAGCTGTTTCAGGGTAGAGACCTCACATGAAAACCGTTCTCATTCTTAGCCTCCTCCAGGAGAGGCCTCATTTATTCCTGTGGTAGATGGGTCATGTGGGCTATGACTAAGGCCCTCAAAAAGCAATTAGTAACTTGAAAATTGTGATTTAGATTGTACGACTCTGGGGGCTGGGAGTATAAGAGCTTTTCCAAATAAGAAACTGGGATCTGGGCTCTGGTTGTTAGAATGTGCTACTTTAGAGCATGAATGCTTTGGGTGGGTACAGGATAGGGAGTGAATGTCAAGAGATGTCTTGGTCCCTAACCGATGTCTATGGAGAAAGGAGTTTCTTGGTGATAAGGTGCAGTAACAAAGCACAGATAGTACTGAAAAGTTATGGTTAACAAGTGATTCTCTGGTAAATGGCAGTGCTAAGTAGGGAAGTGGGATACAATTAGGCAGCAGCAGAAGAGGAAACTATTCACAGAAGCTCTTGCAAATTGTGAGTGCCTCGTGGTCTCTGTAAGGTATGGGTTATCCATATTCTGCACTTTCTCAGCTGTGGAAGCAAGAGGTCAGTGCTTTTCATTCCCAGCTAGCATGTTAGTTATCCCACCTCCTGGGGTAAAACATCTCTGCAGTGACCTGTGAGAGAGTTGATTATTAGCTGTGTAAAGCCAGAGCTGCTGTAGGGAGCAGTGGGCAGTGGTCTGGTTGCTGTAGTCAGGCTGATTAAAGAAAGAAGCCTTGGTGATTTTACAGTGTACCTTTCGAAATGCAACACCAAAGTGGCCATGAAGCGTGCTGAGCTGAAAAATCTCGATTGCTGAAAAATCATCTGGTTGAAAAGTATTATTTGTGATAATTCTTTATTCTTCAAAACAGGAGACTAGGAGCTCTGAAAGAACATCAGGACCACTAAAAATCGGTCTTCAGTATATGTTTTCTTCTTTTTCATTCTAGTCATTCAAAAATTCTAAGTAGTTTTCTGGTAGGGAAAGAATTTTTTGGGGGGTAGAAAGAATGTTTTGATAGGTGCATCAGTAGAATTACACATTTTAAAAAGGTCCTGAACCATTTATGTACTTACTTGACAGGTGATTTTACTTTTTCTACTTCCATGCTTGCGATGATAGACAAGGCTTTCTTAAACATTTATGGGTCATTGTTGGAAATCTGTTTATTAATTTTTTATGAGTTAAACTTCTTTCTGTAACTTCTTACTGATCCTTCTATCCTCAGCATCACAGAAAAACTCTCTTTTTCACACTCTAACCACCATCTATCTGAAGCTAAGCAGCCCTTCTCCCTTCGGTGTTGTCCTTTTCAGACCGATGAAACCACTAGTACCTTCCCTCCTCCTACAAAGTGGCCTCCCACTCGTTCCCGTGTGTGCCTTCCAGTGCACCCTTGTATTGCAACGGCCGCCTCGGAGAGAATGCACACAAACCACCGATGTTCTTTTGCCTCTGGCTCCCTTTTAAGAAGTGCAGTTTAAAAAATGTAATAGTAGTAGTAGTTGCTTACTGGAGAGAACAAACTAAAACCAGAACAAAACATGTTTCTGTGGGAAATGGAGTTGAAACAAGAACTTGGAAACAGGACCCATGGGAACCAGCTGGCAATGGGAGAGAGATGGGGATTCTGGTGCTCTCAGCCCTGGAATCTCAGGATCTCTGCGGGAGCAGGGCTCAAGTCTTCTACTTTTTTCCCCCGTGGTACTGGGGATTGAACTCAGAACCGTGCGCTTTCCAGGCGGAGACTTATCCCACTGAGCTATATCCCCAGCCCGGAAACAAGAGGAGCTTGAGGGTTAACTTTTGTAAGGTCACCACCCCCTTAACCCGCCCCCAGTACTGGCCGCGGAGCCCAGGGCCTCACACCTGCTAGGTAAGCGCTTTGCCAGGGGGCTCCGGCTCTAGCATACTGTTGTTGCTATTACTGTTACTGTTCTGTAATACTGGGAATTGAGCCCATGGCCTTCGCACAGAGCTGCGTCCCCAGCCCTTTTTAATATTTTACTTTGAGAGAGTCTCACAGGGTCACTAAGTTCCCCGACTAGGCTTGAATTTGTGATCCTCCCGGCTCAGTCTGCCAGTGCTGGGATTATAGGTTGTAACACCATGCCAAGTTTAATGGTTTTTATTTTTTGTTTTGTTTTGTTTTTTGAGACAGGATCTCAACATGTGGTCTCGTTTTGCCTTGAAATCACTATGTAGCTGGCCTTGGACTTGTAGCAGTCCTCTTTGCCTTAGCCCCCCAAGTGGCTGGGATTAAATGTATGTGCCACCATACCTAGTTCAGGAATTTTACCTTCATAACTTATGGTTTGTCTTTATTTCTTAGTATGAAGGCTGAAATTTTTGAGCTTTAACATTACTATAAAGTATTGATTTGGCTTCCTATTTGAGGGCACTTACTTTCCCTTCAGGTTACAGCATTTAGTGGTATTTGAATTTGTAAGAATTACTTAAATTTATGCTACATTGAACTGATTTTAGTGTTCCAGCTAAATTTTAACTATATATATACTTTTTTTGAGTTATGTAAGCATGTGTGTGTGTGTGTGTGTGTGTATAACATATATATACACATGCTTTCAGTGATAGACAAAGCTTTTTTTTTTTTTTTTTTTGTCTTCTTGAGACAGGATCTCTCTGTGCAATTCAGGCTGGCCTTGAGCTCACTTTGTAGCCAAGGCTGGCCTTGAACTTGCAACGATCCTCCTGCCTCAGTCTCCTGAGTGAGTGCTGGGACATTCCCTAGGCGTTGTGAGTCAGGACACTGGAGAGCACCCTTTGTCCTCTCTCTTGTGTGGTATGAAACCCTCTTGTTTCTGCCAGTACAGTCCAGAGTTATTGCACATCCTGGTGGGTTTGTTTTGTTTTCCATCCCCTCTGGCACTGGGGATTGAACCCAGAGCTACATCCCCAGCCCATTTTTAATTTTTCAAGACAGGGTCTTACTACATTGCTGAGTCTGGGTTCATACTCACAGACTCCTCCTGCCTCAGCCTCCCAGAGCGTAGGATTATTGGTATGTGCCACAGTACCTGCTTCTAAAAGTATTTTAGTAAGAAGTGGGAAAGTCCACATTGAATGCTATTTTTCATACATGATTAGAGAACTGGAGTTTGACAAGGCTGATGTAACTTCCCAGGCCTCAAGGAGTTGTGAGTGCTCTCTGAGAATTCTTTCCTCTAGTTTCGGTCTTTACCCTTATCCTGAAGTTGCAGCTTTCCAAATTTTGCTTGCTTCTTCTTATTTACTTATCCATACTTAGGTTTTTTCTTGCCGGTACTAGAAGGGCAAAGAATCTCTTCATACACTGCTTTTACTAGGGACTGGGCCTAACTGTAGAGGACTGTTGAAACCTTTGCTAGATCATTTTTAGAAGCAAGGAGACGTGGGGTGTGAGTAAAGCAGCGCTAGAGCTTGAATCTGTGATGCACCAGGACCCCACCTGTCCTGACTGAGGGGGCTGCCAGCTGCTCGTGGTAGCAGAAGCCTAAAGGGAAGGGAAACTAACTCAACACAGACTTCCTGGGAAATTGGAAGTACTGTGCTTTCTCCTGGGAGGGAGTGGGAGGTAACTCTTCCCTAAGTCAATGTGAGTTGGTTGGAAATGCACTTTAACCTGTTTGTCTTGTCTGTTGTGATGTGATAGCCGTACAGAAAGGGTCTATTTTGTGTGGGAGTTTATTTCAGGCTGTCTCCTTGCCTGTATTGTTTCCTTTAACAGCTTTTTAAATTTTCTTTTTCCAGCAATGATGTTGTCCACTGGGCATGTACTGACCAATGTGGCAGGTCTGAGAACATAGCTGAAGCTGAAAATAGGAAAGCTGGGGGCAAGGAAGAGCCTTGAACTTGAGGTGGGACGTTGACTCTAAGATGTCCTTGAGCAGTGGAGCCTCCGGAGGGAAAGGAGTGGATGCAAACCCGGTTGAGACATACGACAGTGGGGATGAATGGGACATTGGAGTAGGGAATCTCATCATTGACCTGGACGCCGATCTGGAAAAGGACCAGCAGAAACTGGAAATGTCAGGCTCAAAAGAGGTGGGGATACCGGCTCCCAATGCTGTGGCCACACTACCAGACAACATCAAGTTTGTGACCCCAGTGCCAGGCCCTCAAGGGAAGGAAGGCAAATCCAAGTCCAAAAGGAGTAAGAGTGGCAAGGACACTAGCAGACCCCCTCCAGGGACCTCCTTGTTCACCCCAAGTGAGGGGGCAGCTAGCAAGAAAGAGGCGCAGGGCCGCTCAGGAGATGGTGCCAGCGCAGCAGGCCTGGTGGCTGCTATTGCTCCCAAGGGCTCGGAGAAGGCGGCTAAGGCGGCACGCAGTGTAGCCGGCTCCAAAAAGGAGAAGGAGAACAGTTCGTCTAAGAGCAAGAAGGAGAGAAGCGAAGGAGTGGGGACTTGCTCAGAAAAGGATCCCGGGGTCCTCCAGCCAGTTGCCCTGGGAGGACGGGGTGGTCAGTATGATGGAGGTGCGGGGGTGGACACAGGCGCTGTGGAGCCGCTTGGGAGTATAGCTATTGAGCCTGGGGCAGCGCTCAATCCTTTGGGAGCTAAGCCGGAGCCAGAGGAAGGGGAGAATGAGTGTCGCCCGCTAAAGAAAGTCAAGTCTGAAAAGGTAAGAGGTGGCCAGATCTGGCTGCCCACTGCCAGTCAGAACTGCCCTGGATTAACCGCCAAATGCTATGTGCACTCTGTGGGAGGCTCATTAGTTTGTGGGTAATGACCAATTACAAGGTCAGAGCAGCTGGTAATGATAATGTGGTTTTATTCCAAATTAGAGGATTCCCTACAGACCCACTTACAGCAAGCCTGGGCCTTTTGGAATAGCATATCCATTGTTAGGGGTAGCTTCTTGGTAGTGTGAATTTTCTGCTACCATGTCATTGTCCCACCTCAGACGTTGGTTGCTAGAGGCTGACATCAAACCTTTATGTGGTTTCCTGCCTGATTGACATTCATCATCAAAGTCATAATAGTTGACACACTTAATAGACCTTTGCTTACATGTACAGGTTGAGTGCTGGTCTTAATGGGATAAATGGTACTGCTGCCTGTCTAGAACAAAGGTTAATTAAATTTCATGAGGTTACCTGCCAAGTGTTCTGTGGCGGCTACCAAAGAGCAATGGGACATAGCATCTAGACTGGTAAACGAGGGGCAGTAGGTACCAACTGTACTGTGAAGAACTTGCTCAGGCCTTACAAGTTATTGTTGTGGCTGTGACAGTTTAGCCTAGAAGGATTCTGTGGCCACAGAAGAAGTACGGTCCTTTGCCAGGTATTTGCTGAAATTGGGAATCAGAGTCTCCTGGTGGTTTTATCATTGCCAGATAGTGTAATGATACCTTGCCTTCTGCTTGACTTGGAAGGACAGGTGCTGGCAGCCCCAGGAAGAGTTAGGACTGTGTCCCTCCTCTGGGAAGATGATGATCTTCATTGGTGTCTCAGGAAATGGAGCTTGTAGGGCCAGTAAGCTTGAGTCCAGGGTCAGCTCAGGCTACCTTCATCTTCAGCAGCTTCCAGTTTCCTACAAAGCAGCTGGCCTGGTGATGAACTGCTCATTGCCTCTTGATTTTCTGCTCTGTGCTCAGCTCATCCTGTGCTTTCAGCTGATCCCAGCAGATGCAGTATAAATTGATTTCTCTGTAATTACATCAGCTGCAGCAGGGAATACCTATTTCCATATGTGTTAATAAATAAAGGCTGGATGTGTATGTTTGGGTGGTGGTGCCCTTAGTGCCTGGATTTTAGTGGTAGCTTGTGCTTTCTTTGCTGTAGGTATTTTGGTTTTAGCCTCTGGCACATCTGTAGCTTTCTTTAGCAACATCTGGGCTTCTATGGTAACAGAGCTGTGAATTTCTAATGCTAACACAATAGCTTATTCCCTTTTACCAGTGGCAGCTGCCAGAGAGGCTGCCTGTATTCAGGTGGCAGATGCTACAGTCCACCTCACTGGAGTAAAGTTCCAGCTGGTTACTGGCACGACTCATCCTGTGCTGGCTGTGATTTGCCATTTTCTCTGGGGTGCAGATGGATAACACTGCTTTAAAGAGGCCTACAAGTACTAGGAGTTCTTGCTTCTGTTCCAGGCCCATTAGACTATTCCCTACATATGGCTTGAGGACCTCTTGCCATATATCCATGTTGGTAATCATTGTTCTTCCTGTGCCGAAAAGCACATCTGAGGGTGGCTTTCATTTTCTTTTCTGTTACAGTACTTGTGTTGCAATCTTCTAAGCCCAGTTGTAGTTTATGGGTGAAAGGCTTAATGTTGCCTAGCTTCATACTGGATTTAGGGCTAAATGTCCGTGATTGTCTCCAGCAGAGAAGCAAATGGAACCCATCTTCTCTCGGATAGGTGCAGGGATTGGTTGGGTAGCTGCCCTTCAGGCTATAATTGGGCTGAAAGGTGCAATACATTCAGCTAACAATACACCATGTGCCAAGGAGTTTTGCCTCTTAGTAATGTGGCTTTGTGTCCCAGGGAGACTGAGCACGGGGCAGTGAAGGGAATGAGAAAGGGGAGGTGGTGCTTTAATTTTTGGAGGAAAATAAAAAGTACTTTTGAAAGCAGAAAATTTGCAGTGCAGTTTGATGTTACCATGAGCAAGAACCTGCTTTCTCAGCCCTTCCTTTGTTCCTTCAACCCTTTTAAATACACTAGTTCTGGGGTTGCCTTATCATATTGCCTTTGCCAATGAAATAATTACTGAAATAAGTGTTTGGAATTTGCTAAGAGATGAAAATACACTGTGCCGGGGAGAGAGCATCTCTAGAATGGATGAGAGAAAGAGGGGTTAGGATTGTAGCTTATGCTAAAGTGCTTTCCTAGGAAAGACAAACCCTAAAGTGCTTTCCTAGGAAGGACAAAACCCTTGGGTGTGATCCCCAGCTCCCCAAAAATAAAGAAAGAGCTGGGTGTGGTGCCACATGCCACGAATTCCAGCATGTAGGAGGCTGAGGCAGGAGGGTTGCTACAAGTTCAAAGCCAGCTTGGGCTACACAGTGAGTTCAAGGCTGGCCTGAGTTACAAATGGAAACCCTGTCTCAACAAGCAAAAGCACACCTTCCTAAGCAAAATGAATGAATGAATGAAAGAAAAAGAAAAAGAAAAAGAAAAGAAAGAAAAAGCTTTTCAGGGAGGCGCTCTTGAGAAACAAGAACCCCAGGGTTTTAGGCATAACAGACACTCATTCATTGTTTGATGATGAAAGTTTTCTTTGCTGTGGAATACAGGCTTGCCTGTGGCCTGGTTTAGAATATTCCTTCTTTGTAGGGACAGCCAACAGAACCAAAACATCAAAATAGATGTTTGGATATAATCTAGAACTGCATACTCTGAGCTGGGAATTAAGAGGTGAAACTCATAAAATTTGGAAAACACCTAGACTAAAATTCCCATGCCACTCCACTGTGCCCTACTTTGAAATAGAAGGCAGAGGAGTCTGCAGGGCAGGATAGAATTATCCCTAGCTGACAACTAGTTAATGAGGGAGATTTGAATATTTAAATTACCTACCTGAGGGCCATCTCTCTCATCAAGGTAGTAAGTCAGGCTGTGGCTGAGGAAATTCTCTGTCAGCCAAAGGTGTGGATTTCCCTTCATAGAATCTGCTTTTGCTCCACCACGCCTCTCTGGCAGGGCTCACTGTGCTGTTTCCTAGCATTCTAGGAGAGATCACAGATGGCTCCTAGCCTTGCTGCTGCCCTGGATTGTTGAAACACTCCTGCCTCATACTTCCTGCCAGCTGAAGAGACTAGGGAGGGAACGCTGAGGAATAAACAAGACAGCCTTCAGGCCCCTGCCTCCTCCAGCTTTCCTTTGATTGATAGGTTAAGTTAGGGATGGAGGGAGGTGGGGAGGAGGAAGGGCGCCTGTCCGAGCACCCTAAGCTTAGTGCTCCTGTCGCCACTCTGACAGGCAAGTAAAAAAGAATTCACGAAGTACAGATAACAGTGATCTCTCTGTTCAGACTGTGTCAGGGCTTATGTCCAGGGGTTTAAAGTTAGACTTCTTTCACCTCCAAATCACTATATGGTATCCAGTAGTCTCTGGTATCTAAAGGGTCTAAAATTTTGCAACCAGATGCTCCTCCTAGCCTCTCCTTAGCGTCTTTCGATCTTACAAGGTAGAAGCACTGCACTCTTCTTTCCCCGTGTTTATATGTCAGCTCCTGCTGCTTTCAGAGTGCTACATGTGCTTACCTCTTCCCTGTTAATTTAGGATGCCAAAAAAAAACAAATTATGAAGTATACTCTTTGCCTTCTGATTGTGCATGCTGTCATATCCATGCACTAAGAGCGTCCTCCTTTGCCCTTGGTTTTATGTTCCTGCCCTAGTCGGTGCCTCCCAGCTCATTTTGCCTGTGTTGCAATCCCTCACTGCCCAATCAAGGTCAGGTCCATATTACGACTTTTATCCAAGGCTTTCTGTCTTAATGCCTTGCTCCTTCACCAGCTGCTCTTTATCAGCTGTTGATGGATGTATCAGTCAGCCTTGCTTCCTAAAGGCAAATGCCCTCAAGCATTTCCTTCATGGAAAAATTTTAGAAGTTCATATTTTATAGCTTTTTGTTTTTTGTTTTTGATATTGAGAATCAAACTCACAACCTCATGCTTTCCAGGTAAGCACTGTGCCACTGAGCTATATCCCAGCCCTTTAAAAGTTCATATTTTGTGAGACAGAGTTGTATTCTGTAATTATACACTTAATTTATTTTTTCATTCAGCAGCTCTGTTTTGCTCCTGAGTGTTGGAATTCAAGGAGGGCTCAGAGAAAAATTAACTTGTCCATTTTCCTTATTTTACAGAAGAGGAAACTTAGACCAGGACATTTAAGTCATGTGACTTGTCCAGGCTCTCAGTCAGTAGCAAAGCTGAGCAGAAGTTTCTGGAAACTATAATTTAAAAATTATTAGTTTGTGATGCATAATAAATACATTCATTGTGGGAAATTGGTACATATACCTGTCACATCTTGATCCTTTTTACTTCTGTTTCTTTGCTTCCTCTCATCCCCATGGATGCCAAATTCTTACAGCATGTTGTTACTTTGGATTTCTAACAAATCTTTAGCTATAATGAGGATTTCTCTATCTCCCCATTTAAAGATTACCTTTAAAATATTGGCTATGAATACCCAAGTATCCAAACTGCTTTTACTTGGTTTTCATAATGACTCATAACACTCAATAAACAAAAGATCTTTCAATTTAGGGTTCTCTGGTAAGGTGAGGATTTTTGCAAAGAACAGCCATTTACAGCTGAGGCAGAACCTATTCTGTTGTGTACAGAGAGGAAAAGTACTGGGGATTGAACCAGGGTCTTTACAGTGAGCTACATCCCCAACCCTTTTAAATTTTGAGACAGGATCTCTGGGTTATTTGTCCAGGCTAGATTTGAGCTTGTTATCTCCCTACTTCATTCTCGCAGAGGAATTTCAGTGTGTAACTATGCCCAGTGAAAAATGTACTTTTAAGATGCTCCTTTGTTTGACTGTTCTTAAGTTATGTCTTTGTGTGTGCATGTGCATGTGCATGTGCTGGGATGTTTCTTGAGCTGTATTTTCATTGTAATGATCGAGGCATTGCTAGTTCCTTTTCAAACTGACATATAATAATTTACCGTCTCTATGGGGTTACAGCCTGAGTATTTGGCACATGTATGACATGGCACAAATCAGAATAATCACCATTTGCATCTCCTTAAACAGTTATCATTTTTTGTGTTGGGAACCTTTGAACTCTTCTAGTTGCTTATAAAATGTATAATAAATTCTGAACTCTAGTCATCCTCCTGTGCTGCAGAACTGTGGGACTTACTCTTCCAAACTGTATTTTGGTATCAGTTATCTAATGATAGCTCCTTCCTTATTTGGCTATTGCAGGTAAGGAGAAAAACCTGTTCTAGTACTTTTTACTTGAACACATCACTAATAGGAAAACCTTCAAATGTATTGTGGGTATTATTTTAAAAGAAGACACATTGCCGGGTACAGTTGTCACTTTTCATCCAGTATGTTAAATGGTTGCATTTTCACTTCTCAGTAGTGTACTTGGTCCTAGGTTTTACACACGGGAATAACGCAGAGATGGTCTCTGTTTCTGTTGTTTCAGTACTGCTAGGGCTTCACACATGCAAGCCAAGCACTCAGCCCCTGAGCTCTACCTGACCCCCACCCTCTGCTCCCTGCCTTTTTTTTTTTTTGACACACGCTCTCACAAAGTTGCCCGGGCTGGTTTCAAACTTGTGATCCTCATGCCTCACCTTCCCCAGGAGCTGGGATTACAAGCACGTGCCACTTTGCCTGGCAGACCTTGCTTTCTGAGCATTTACATATGGCTCACCAACTACAACAGAGTTTTTGAAAATGTGTCCTATAAAACCGTGTGTACCACCTCTTCTGAGCTTCAAAAATGCAAGTTCTTGGTCCTGCTTCACATCTCCTGTGCCTCCATGTCTATGTCTCAAATTGCTATATGTACATTGTATTTGCCTTTATAAGGTAGTTATTGGGATCCTTCTAACTTTAAATACCTGCCTCTAAATTTTGATTTCATAGCAACTCTGGTATATGATTTAGTGATTAAGAGTGCACTATGTGGGTTTGTATCCCTGCTTTGCCACTTATTAACCAAGTGATCTTGACCATGCTACTAAACTGCTGTATCTTCTCATCTGCAAAATGAGGAAGACAATAGTCTATACCTAATGCTCTTAATATTAGTTCAGATGAAACACTTAGAAGAATGCCTGGTATATTGGAAACATTCAATAAATATTTAAGAATTTGACAAGTTGAAATGTTTGTCTGTGCTAAGTAATAATGGGCTGAAATACAACAACATTCCACGCTGCAGGAAGCCCTGTGTGAACAGATAAACATGTTGGCTAAGATGTCTACACTATGCTCAGAAGTTCCAAACCTGGGCTGGGAAATCTGTATGCTAATGACACGTTCCAAAGCCCCTGGTATTTATAATTGAAGGTGGAGGGGAGACCAGAAATAGGCTTCAGAGGATATTGAAGTGGCCTCATTGAATTTCAGATTTCATATGAATTGAGTTTCCGTTTTGGCCACGTTCCTGGAGTGGGGTTGAGTACGTTGGATGGATGTTGCTGTGGGTCTGCCAGCATATGCAGTCTCAGGCACCCTGGAAGAGCGCTCAGTGTTTTTGTTTCTACACAAGAGTACATGGAAAAATTTTAAGTCCCAGTTCTTAATTTTCCTACCACAGCGTGAACTTGTATTTTTGCCATTGGGTATAAGAGCTTTTCCCAGCAGAGCTTATCGGGCAAGGCAGCAGGGCTTGGGCTTGCAGGCTGGAGGTGGCAATAACATACACAGCTGAGTTCCTGCCACTGCTGGCTAGCTGTGCCCTCCTCTCTGTGGTTTTCACTCTTCAAGCCATGCTTGAGTAACCTGCCTCCAGAGCTGCTGGCAGGGCCGTGTTCAGAGGCCTTGGAAATCACACTCTTCACTTCCGTATCATCCCCTGACCTGCGGTGCAGAGCCGGAACAAGGCAGAGAGAACCAGCCAGCCCCAGCCAGCGTGTGTCAGAGCCACAAAGAAGGAAATCGGACCTGCTCACCTAAAACCACAGGGTTAGCCTTTGATTTCGGGTTCCTGCAGAGAGTTATTTGTGTGTGAGAGCATGCTTTATCCCTGTGTATACGTATAAAAGGAGTGTGTGCATGGCAAAGGTGTGGAGGACGAGCCTCTGAAAGCAGAAGCAGAGGGAAGATTGCTTTTCTCTTCAGTTAATTTCCCAGTTGTGCCATTGGGATGGGCTGGAAAGCATTAGCATCAGGAAGGTGCCAGACCATATTAATATTTTAAAATATATTTCTCTCGGTACAGTTTAGTCATGGTTGAGAACACCCACACACGACTCTTCCCTGGCTGGCTGAGGAGATGTTTTTAACAGATCCTTTTCCCTGAAGTCATACATCCTCGATGACATTGGCATAATCAATACTTAACCTACCTGAGAAAGTATAGACTTTGACTCTGTCTTGGGTAAAAGAAATAGCTCTTTTGAGATGGAAGACCATGTGGCAGAAGAGAAACAGGGATTTAGAGCATTCTTAGATTTTCTGCTTATAGGGCAAAATTCTATTTTAAGAGCCTATCTTCATTTGGATGGGTTGATATTACAAAAACCGTCTTTCTTTTTCTTTTAGTATCCCTCTGGCCTTAGAGGGCCAAAGGAAATATTTTTCAGGCTGAAAAAATAAAATATGAATGATACAAGGCTTTGTATTGTGCTTTTTGTTGTTGTTTTTTAAAACAGGGTCTCGCTGTATAGTTGGGGCTGATCTTGAACTTGCTATGTATCCCAATCTGGACTACAATCCAACTTGCAGTCCTATCTTAGCCTTCCAGGTGGTGAGATTCCTACCTTTGCTACCGTGCCCAACCCAGTAAGAGGTGTTTGAACAGTCTGCATGCATGGTGTCCTTACTTTGTCTTTTCTTGAATTTCCACTGCCTTAATGTCCCTGGTGCCATTGGAGCCTTTGTGAAGTGGGAGAAAAAGGAAAGGGAGGGGGAGGAAAGAAAGAGAGAATGGGCGGCTGTCATGGCTCACACCTGTAATCCCAACCCTCAGGAGGCGGAATGGGGGTCCTTGCAAGTTCAACACCCGCCTGGGCTACAAAGTGAGCTCAAGGCCAGCCTGAGCTGCACAGCGAGACCCCGCCTCAAAAAGACCCCCCAAAAAAGGAAGAAGGGAGGGAGGGAAAAGAAAAGAAAACAAAGGGAGAGGAAGGGGAGAGGAAGGGGAGACCCTGTAGCTTTCAGACCCTGGAGGTGTTGTTTTTTTTTAATTTTATTTTAAAGACAAAAGAATGGAGACATATGAACCAGAAAAGCCATAAACAATACAGAAAATACAAAGTTATACAGAATATAGTAGGGAATTAGCACTGGATGTTGTATTACATAGTTATCTTCACATTAGTTAACACAAAAACATTACAGGAAATACCAAATTATAGAGAAGATAGTAGGGAATTTGCACTGGATGCTGTATAATATAAAGTTATCTTCACTTCTGCTAATACAAAAACGACTGAGGAAATACAGGATTATAGAGAACATAGAAGGGAATTAGCTCTGGATGCTGTCCTACATAATGTTACCTTCACCTTTGTTACTCAGTTACACAGATGATGGCCCTTTTGATCAGTTCGTTTTTTCTCCTCCCTCATCTCCGTTGCCCTACCACTCAATCAGTCATCTTCCCTGTGATAATAACTGTACTCCTGGGTTTATCTATATCCTTG
>PVLD010012866.1:45943-58598 GCA_004027595.1 Dinomys branickii | reverse complement strand
TTCAGCAGGCAAAGGTCTGCTGCAGAGGCTGCTCCAATGGTTACTTCTCTTTGGGAGAATGTCCCTTAAGCTGTCTGCTGAGATTTCTGCTTCTACTCCCTACCCCAAGACCTGGCCGGGGCGAATAAACAGCTCGCCACCCCAGGATTCTTGCAGATAGGCCACTCAGGTGTTCCTCCCTGGGTGGAGCTCCTTCCCCTCTCACAAAACCCGTTGGGGTGCCTAGGTAGGTCTTCCCACCCGGGAGATCCCGCAGTCCTTAAAGCTGCTTTGATGTCTCTCGCTGGGCTGAGCTTCTTCCCGATTCAGGAAAAACCGGTTAGAGCACGCACTTAACTCACCCTGTGATCGTGCAGACAGCAGTGCCGTTCAGATGTTTTTCCCTGGATGGAGATTTTCCCCAACTCAGAAATCCCGCCGGCCGGTCGCTGTTGCTCCAGTTTGCGCAGCACTAGCTGCGGGGGTGGCATTCTGAGCGGGATCCCGGAGCGCTGCCCGGTTTGGCGCAGTTTGTCCCAGTAGTGCGTTCTCTGTCGGGTTCAGGAGCTGAAGCCGTTCTTCCCTCCGCACTCGCTCTCTCGGCTGGTCGTCTTCTTCCCAGAAGTCCTCATTTCTGTCTTCATATTGCTATATTTCATTGTTTGGGTGGTAATCCTCTGGGAGGTTCTCTCTCTGCTGCCTACCCGGTCGCCATCTTCCCGGAAGTAGATAAATATTTGCTCTTAATAGGCTCATGGAAATCTATCTGCCTGCCTGTCTGTCTCTCTGCCTAATACAATATTTTCTGCATACAAAGTGGAGGTAAATTTTATTCATGTACCTTTTTTGACCTAAAAGAAATGTTATTTTCATTTTCTCTGTACTAACTTGAGAATTTCCTTTAAGTTTTCTGCATTAATTTGCCTGTATTCCAGATAGTTCATTAGTCAAGAGGATGAGAAAATCTGGATTAAGGAGCATATTTTTTGAAAATACCATAATTGGATTTAGTAGCTCTAGCTCAGGAAATATCTTCAGAGATTATCTGTAAGAATATATTCAGTTTCTCAGGTTTTTGAAGCTTATGACATGAATCATGGTTATAATTATACTAATGTAACCAAGCTACTACCTTAAAAGCCAAAGTTTTGTATCTATAGACATATCCTTGAAAAAACTTACTGTAGCTGAACAGGAAGAAATTATATTAAAAGACCTTGTGTTAATAGAAGCATTATATTTGAGCATATCCTGGAACACTTAACAAGATTCTTTTTCAAAATTTAAAAATTTTAAAAGGACTGGAGGTGTGGCTCAGTGATAGTGCACCTCTGAATTCAATTCTGAGTACAGCCAGAAAATCATAAAATAAGACATTACTATTTTCCATTGTCAGATTTTCTATGGAAAATAGAATGAAAGTCACTACAAAATCTCCTGTGTTTGCAGACAGTGCTTTAGTTTGCACTCTCCAGTTTGATCCTCCTCCTCCTCCTCTGCAGGGAGAGCAGACCTATTAACCACACTTGAAAAGGAGATAAGTAAGATTTAGAGACACTGACCAACTTCCCCAAGCCGCCCAGCTAGGAACATGCAGAGCTGAATTCCCACCCAGGCACTGGGACCAGGACCCTTTCCAAAACCGGCTGGCTCCATGTGCTTGATGTTTGCATTAATGATCAGCCTGTTTGGACTAAGCCTTTTAATAGGAAGGCTTCGGCAACAGCTGGTGTTAGGTAGATTAAAAGTAAAATCAAAGGCTATTTGGAAAGCGGAAAATCAAGAGAGTAAGAGAAAAGGGAGAAAAAATACCAAAATAACTGAGTGTTGGGCAAAGAAGTGTGGGTTATGGACAACACAGTGCTGGAGCTTTGTGTCTCCCTCCTTTCCTCTCTTTTTAGAGAGAAAAGTTCCTTGTTCTTTAGTGCTACTTTCTCTTGTCCCTAGTTTCTTTTGAGAAATTTGCTGTGCCTTTTCACCACACCCACTATAATTTATAAATTGGAGTCTAGGGCACTTTCCCCAAACTTTATTACTGGTATTTCTGGTATATCATTTCCAGAAAAACAAATGATCAAATCTATACATCTTTCTTAATAATGTATATGGCCACAGTCTATGTTTACTTGAATTATATTAACAATAATACTTTTTGTATTGAGTTATGTTCACTTGCCATGTCTGCCTTCCCTTTATTCTGAATTTCCTTATTCCTCAGATAACTGCTCTTACAGTTTGATGCCAGTACTTACTCAATCCTTTTCCCTTTAACTTTCCAGGCAGACTCTGGTTTTCATAGTTTCCTCTTATTTTCCTTAGGAAATATCATATGGTTACTATGTTGTATAACAACCTGCAAGTTCAGTGAAAACTGAAATGCTTTTCAAGCTTTGGCCTCACTTGAAATACTGGTAACCATGTCATTAGCAAAAATAATATCATCGGAATATTGTCTTGCCTGGTTTGTTGACCAGTATTCAAAATATCCGATTAGTGGGAAATCCTCATTCACTGCACATGTCTTTGGCATCACCATACCATTCAAGTCAGTTCTGTTAATCCTTTCAAGTACGTTTTCTTTAAACACCAAAAATGTATAATGGTTATTAAGTGTATCTTTTTCTATTTATTTTGTATGTCTCATTGAACCCTAACCCTAAGATTTTTATGCATAATAAATTTTAGATTAATATTTATAAGTTTTTAACTACTTTTGATTATAAAAATAATTCAAGATAATCCATAACTCACAACATTAACCATCTAGGTGATTACTTTAAAAATTATAGTGATTTAAAAATTTGGGTAGTACAAAAATCTATTACAATTATTTGT
This sequence comes from Dinomys branickii, assembly GCA_004027595.1. NCBI lineage: Eukaryota > Metazoa > Chordata > Mammalia > Rodentia > Dinomyidae > Dinomys > Dinomys branickii. The sequence continues at coordinate 55,784 of PVLD010012866.1, read as the reverse complement.
AAATATCTGCTCCTCAAATCCTTTCCTCCCTGGTCTTTTGTGTATCTTTCCAGAAATGCTCTCAGTGTACAGGCTTAAATTAATCTTTTAAATATAGCATTTCAAGTTAACACTATAATTGATTACTTTGTTGAATAATCCACTTGTTCCATTCCATGAATATGTAGTAAAGCCCCGTGTTAGGTATTATAGGCACTAAAGTGACAGCATGAACAAAACAGACAAAATCTTGGCTCTCATGGAGCTATATGACTGTGTGTCTGAGAGCTAAAATAAATCAGTATATCTTTAATATGTTAGATGTTGGCAGATGCTAAGGAGATAAATTAAGCAGATAAAGGAGACAGGGAGCTGGGTGTTGTCATTTCAGACAGGGCAGCCAAAAAGGCCTCAAAGACAAGAGGACACACAAGGAAAGCCCACAGAGGATGAGTGAGGAGCACACATACTTGGAGGAACTGGAACAACAGACTTGAGCCCAGGCTCCAGGAAAAGCATTTGTTTTGTAAATGCTGAGGTATTTTTTTTTCTTCCATAGTACATTACACGATATAAAAAAAGAAGAGATAATTCAATTTAAACTAATAATACATTAACAAGGACGATTGATAGAATGAAAGTTCTCGGTTTAATCATTCTACTAAAAAGTGAGGCCCAGATCAGAATGAGAAAGCTCCCACCTGCCGTAGGAGATGTATTGGTAACCCAGGAATTCTCTGGTTTCAAATTCTTCCCTTCTCCGTGGTTCTGAAGCTACCACAAAGTGTACCCCCACCCAGGATTGGTTGAAAAAATAACACTTTCTTCCTCTTCCACAAGGACCATCTCTGGAATCTCCCCTTTGGAAGTGGTCCTTGCCACCACAGTCCTGTGAGCACAGGTTTCCCTAGCATGTGTCTGATTACACTGGTCCCCTAAAACAGTGTACTAAATTCTATGTCCAGAAGTTAAAGAGTCAAGGAACCTTTCTCTAGCCAATATGGACATAAAAGCATGTGAAAACAGGTTGGTAAGTTGCTTCAAAAACATTTTATGCTTGCCTAGCTTGTATAAGGCCCTGGGTTTGATCCCCAGGACCAGAACAACAATGAAAAGTTTTGTGTACGCAGGTGGGACTGAAATTCAAGTAGATTTGCAGAAATCACTGACAATTGAAGCTGGTGGCCTCACCCCAGACTTCTTACCTTGTCCATTCTCTCCTCTCCTCCCTGTCCCACTGTACAGAGAGGCATCGCTTTGCTGCCTCTGAGACATAATGCAGAACTTGTTCAAAGGAGGTAGTAGGCCTTTGTGGGAAATGCTGGAGTTCTGTCAAGTCATCTATGTTTTTGGAGAATAGTTTTCTTGCTGATTTGACTACACCCAAATCTGACATGTTTTGCCTCTTTCTAAAATGATTTAATTTGGGGTGGAGCATTGCTCCTGGCTGGGAGGGAGAGGAAGTAAAGGCTTTGAGAAAAAGATATTTTCTTAGAGATGAAAATAATTCATATAAGAAAGCACAACTAAAACAAAAAGAGCATGTGCTTGATAACTGGAAACTGTGAATCTCTACCCATATGTCATCACACTGGCTCAAGGACTAGTACCTGCTCTGGAACATTACAATAATTTTATGGGGTCATAAAACCTCAACCTGGCAGTCTGTTCTCCAAACCAGCTAGTCTATCCTTTAAAAGGAGTCAGATCATGTCACTCTGCTTAAAACTACTCCAGGGCTTCCTTTCCCTCAGAGTGAAAGTCAAAGCTTTGCCACAGGATAGCAGCTGTAGATCATCTGGTGCCCACCCCGTGCAATATTTGGCTTCTCTCCTGCTAGTCTCTCCCATGTCTATTGCCCTCAGTAACAAGGCCTGCTCATTGTTCTCAAACAGGCAGATGAGCTCATACCTCTGGACTTTTGTGTTTGCCAGACCGCTCACCCTGCCTGCAAAGTGCTTCCCTAGTATGCAAAACACATCTGTCAAAGAGACTTTTCCCTGAGCACCATATTTAAAATTGTAGCCTCTTGTCTTTTTTGCACCTTCATCCTCACACCAAACTTTACTTTTTCCTGCTAGCACGCTACATGTATTTTGCTTACTATTTGTCTTTACCAGATAGGGAATAAACTACAATATGTAAGAACAGAGATTTCTGCCTGTTTTCTTATCCACTGTCTCCAGCACCTAGGACAGTGCCTGGTACATAATGGTTGTCAAATGGGTGAAGGACTTAAAAAATATGAGTGGGAAAAAGAAGTTGCTTTCTCTAACAGTAATAAAAATCCGGGGATTGCACAATTAAAATAAAACTTCAAGTGAAAGAAACTTGGTGTATACACAGTCCATGCCTATGAATAGTCCTGTTTCCTGGGTGTCCTGGATAGCTGATTTGGAAGGAAAGGCCTTGGATGCCTCCAATGTCATGCTTCAATGCAAATGATGCTGGCAGTGGCATGGAATAATGCCCACAGATGTAGCTGGAAATGAAAATTGATTCTTTGGCTTCTAAAGTAATGATTTTCAAAGCAAAGAAATTGAATAGGAAATACATTAACAAAAACTCTGTGTCCCTGAAAATGTAAACTGCACATTCCAATCTGCACAATTTTTCAAGCCCAGTGATCCAAGGTCAGAGGGCACTTGTATTAGCATAGACCTTGCTTTGTTAGTTCACCTCGGACTAAACCTCTGAATTCTTTATTATAATGACGGCCTTCCAATGACAATAAAATCAAGCTCTCATAACACCACTAACATTTATCCGGCACTTAGACAACCCCAACATGAATTGTCTGCAAAGACCTTAGAAGATAGGTCAGGATTATTAACCCCATTTTGGTATGCATAGAGGAAGCACCTGATAAGCTATCAAATCCATAATTTGATTGCTTTATTTACAAATAGTGCTTCATTTAGTACAGGCCATGTTACAATAAAGAGGACATTCTTTAAATAAACGGCGCTGTATTTGGACTTAACTATAGTTAGCAACCTGGAACTAATAGTTTTTTGGATTTCCTTAAGACCAGGTTTTCATAATCTTAATTTAGGAAACAGATTTTGGGAAGTGAGAGATCTGAGACTCCCAAAGCCATTTGATATCGACCAGAATTAGCCCACTCTGCTCAGATTCCACTACAGAGATATCCATAAGGCTTCTGTGTGACTGGGAAGTTCCTGGCCTATACCTTAAAACCTGTTAGAATTCCTTGTCTTTTTCCTTTTTCTTATGCTCAGCAAGTTCCATTTGGTCCAAAATTTTCAGTATAACTAAGCCTGAAAAATCAGTGCCTATGTGGACAACAAGAAATAGAGACAAAATCTTCAGTGGGAGAGCCTGGGTACCAACCAATATTTAGGAAACACAGGATAAAAATATCAATGAAGCTATATCAGAGTTATATTTGGACAGTACTTTATTTCATCTCTGTTGCACTTCATTCCTTTTTCCTTCCAAAGCAGTCTTATGAAAAGATCTCAAATTCAGTAAAATGAACATGTCAAATACTTAGGAAGTTGTGAGAAAGTATGAAAGTAAGGAGACTACTTGTAAGTTCATGTCTGTATCAAAAGGAAACTGGAAAACTAGAACATCTAAAAAGAGAATTTTGAACTAGAAATGACTTTCAAGCTTTGAAAAGAAAGAATTTATCCAACTGTTGGAGCTTTTTAACACATCTTCTGATTTCATCTTTATAACAAGATGTGATGTGTTTCCTGCCAGTAACAAAAACATGCATGCCAAATTATACTTTTAATAAAAATTTTTCTCTCATTTTTAGGGGGAACGCATTAATTCTTCTTTACTATTGTTCCTAAATATGATTTACTTGATTTACATCCCTCCCTGTCTGTAGTAAAATCTAATTTATAACATCAACTAGAATGTGACCTACAATTTTGATGCCAATAGAAAATTTAATTGGGCATTTAAAAAGTGCATTGCACATAAAATTTTAAAGGATGCTGCACATGGAATTTTAAAGAGTTTCTAAATCCAGTTATGATAAGGTTAGTCAGACTAAAGTATAAATTGATGGACCAATAAAGTTACTGAATTTTAAAGCAAGTCAGATTAAAGTTTAAAATGAAGATCTTTGTGGTGCTTCATCTCAAAAAGTGACAGTGATGGAAATCTCTTAGTATGTAGGCTGTGGCTCCTGGAACTCATGAAACCAAGGCAGTTTCTAATAAAATATGGTGAAAATGTCCTTGGGAATATTCCTTTGGCCACATAAATGACATTCTAAAGGTATTTCAAGCAGATTAACAGATATGAATTGTACAAATGACAGTTGGTGAAAAGGTGAATCATGTTAATTTTATGGAACAAGTCTATAAAACTCTTCTGAACTTAAAAAATAGTCGAGTTGTACTAGAGGTCAAATCAGATCACTGCATGATTAAATGTAATATTTCCTATTCCTGTTTTTTGTGCAAGGTTTGGCATGCACAGAAACATCGGTCCCCTACTACCTGAATAATTACATCTGCACAAATTAAAATAGTGAGCGTGTGGGCATCTTGATTTTGCAGTAGTGTCAACGTATCTGTGGTTTTACTTTCATTCATGAAAAGTCAACTAAAAATATGAAAAGGAAAATTCCAGAAATAAATAATTCACAATTCTTAGTAACTTTTATTACAGTGCATTGTTATAACCATTCTATTTTATTATCATTTATTGTTAATAATCTCTCGTGCTAAATTCTTACACTAAACTCTACCATGAGTATGTATGTGTAGGAAAATGGGTAGTATAATTGACCTGCATATCCATGGAGTCTAAATCTTTAATACAACCAATTGTAGATCAAAAATATTCTGAAAAAATTTATTTGTATTGAACATATCTCTGCATCTTTTCTTGTTACTCTTCCCTAAACAATCCAACAGATATTTACATAGCAGTAACATTGTATCATTTTATTAGGCTAATCTTCTCCATCTGTGTTTGTTCTGAGTTTTTTCTTTCTTTTTTTTTTTTTGAATACTGGAGATTGAACCTAGGGCTACATACTCACCCCTCTCTCCATATCTTTTTTTTTTTTCAATTTTCTGAGACAGAGTCTCATGAAGTTACTAAATTGCCAGGCTGAGTTTGAACTTTTCCATCTTTCTGTCTCAGCCTTCTAGAGTGCTGGGATTACAGCTGTGCACCACCACACTTGGCTTTGTGTTAGGAATTTAAAGTGTACAGGAGGATGTCTGTAGGTTATATGTAAATTCCATGTCATTTTATACAAGGGAGTTGAGCATCCTTGAATTTTGGTAACCGCAGGGATTCTGAAGCCCTTCACATTCAGGAACCAGGGGACCACTGTGTACCTGAGGTTTGGTATGAACAATGGTTTGAGGCATCCACTGGGCATCTTAGGATATATCGCCTGCAAATGAAAGACTGTGGTGAATTGACAGCTGGTGGTCAACTTGTAACACCCAGCTGAACTGAACCAGTGTGGTGCTGGGTATGGAAGGCCCACATGAGGATTGTTGCCAACAGCATAAAAAAGAAGAACTCGAGAGGAAGAAATTTAGAAGCTGCTGGGAAACTGTTGGGGAGCTGTTGGTTCTCCTGGGCTGTGGGTTCTCCTGAGGAGCTTGTTGTGCGGGCTTTCCTGATGACTTTGGCTGTTCTCATCATCAAAGGAGCTTGGAACCATGTTGTCACTGAAAATGGCTACAGTTCGCTTTGGGGAAGCTCTGGACTTTACTTTGAGCATCACTTCCTGACTCTAAAGGGGAAGATGGTGCACTGTGCAATGTCCTGGAGAAATTTGTCAGACTGGTCATCTTGATAGAGACTCAGCTGTTCATATTGTTAAGGAGCTTGAGACTTCATTGTCACTGAGGATGGCTGTGGTTCTTTTTAGGGGAGCTCTGGTCCTGACCTTGAGCATCACTCCCTGGCTCCAGTTCAGATCCCCCTCAGCCTTCTAGCTCAGATCCTTCATTCCACTGGCACAGATTTTCTAGCTTCCACTGCTGACCTTTGGGCCTAGCCAGTGCAGATCCATGAAACAGACCTGTATGAGACATTGTCATGGGCTCTTGGCCTCCAGTTGGACTCATGGGGGCATTGTTATGGACTCTAGGTCTTCAGCTGGACTCATGCAGGACATTAGAATGGGATCCAGGCCCTCAGCTGTATTCTTTGGTCTTTAGTGTGTGGACAGATTTCCTGCATTCTGCACTACACTCTTTGGGTAACTATTATAAAAGTATCCTATATTTATGTATCCTGTATTGTTTCTCTTGCAAAACCCTGACTACAATAAGGATGATGAGTGTACATTAAAAAGGTGGAGATTTCTTTTTACCACATATTTCTTAGCATGTTGGAAATTTTTTTCATTGAACAGTATATATTAGAATTGATACCTTCATTTGAAAGGAACAAATGCTGTGTTTGATTCTTTGTTCAAATTCTTATCTATTTTTTAATCAAATTAGTGCAATAGTAAGTTTCCCCTTGTCACCTTCTATGTCAACAAAAGACACCTAAATAATCATATTTTGTGACATTTAATGTACTTATTTTTCTTTGACAAATACTTCTGTTTTCTTTCTTTTCTTTTTTTTTTCAAATAACCACAGTTTTATGTACCAGACTTGCATATTCAGGTGACTCACTTTTAATCGAACTCAGCTTCATTAGTAGATTGTATAACAGGCTCTTAAAAGGCTCTATGTTGATTAATGCCTAAGAGTTAACTTACAATTGGAGGGCTGTTTATAATTTCTTGCCTGATCACTACTCTTTGATATGTTAAATATTGCCTTTCATCTGAAGGCGCCAGTGCTTCACCTACTTTTATAACTGCATGAAAACTCATTCAGTTGGCAGTTCATATTCAGTTGGTAGTTTTAAAATTGTTACAGCAGCAAAATAGGTAATTTTATCAAATCATTTTTCCCTACCTCTAGCCTCCATTATAAACGTGAGCACTTCCCATTGTCCTTAAGATAAATGCTGAAAGATCAACAGGGGCTGAGTGGCTGGGTCTCTTCCTCCTTCTCCTCCTCCTCAGACCATGTGCCCCATTGGCCTCCTCCGCTCCCGCACCGCTGCCTTTCCCTAACCCTGGAAGGCTCAGTCCAGCTGTCCTCAGGAAGGACTGACCTCCTCAACTAAGCCGGTTCTCACTGCGCACTAGGAGAGCCGTACACCTCTGCCTTTTCAAAGTTGCTGTTTTAGCACCATTTCTGTGCTTGTTTTGTCATCTGTCACCTGCAGTGGATCATAAGGTTCATGAAGGCAGGTGAGGATGTGGTTTGCTGATACTTTTATTACTTTTTTACCATTGTCTTTCTGGTGCCCAGCGTAGACTCTTTTTTTTTTTTGGTACCTGGAATCAAACTCAGGGCCTTGGGCTTGCCAGGCAGGCACTGTGCCACTGAGCTGTCTCCTCATAGCCATTGGACAATGTTGCACATAGGAGAGGGTAAATAAGAAACTACTCTGCTGGGTGGCAGGGATTTCCCTGTTCTGTTTATTACTGTATCCTGAGTCCCTAGAACAGTGCCTGCATGATAGTAGCTCATTAAATATTTATTAAATAAATTAATGTTTTCCTGACTTTTTAAGAACACAGGAAGTATTGATGGGGAAGTATAGGATAATATTTTTCCTGAAATATCACATTTCACTATTTCCTTTAACTTAGAGGATTGAAGTCTATAGTTTTCAAATTGTGGTAAAATACATCTAACAAAAATGTACCTTTTTAAAATTTTTTATTTTAGGGCTGGGGATATAGCTCGGTTGAATAAGCACCTGCCTAGCAAGCGCAGGGTCCTGAGTTCGATCCCCAGTACCGCAAAAAAAAAAAAAAAAAAAAAAAAAAAAAAAAAATTAAAAAAAAAAAAAAAAAAAAAAAAAAAAAAAAAAAAAAAAAAAAAAAATTATTTTAAACAGAAAAATAAAAATAATGATAAAGCAGAGTTTTAAAACAGGGTAGTAAGTAACAATAATGAATACATTGCATATTGTTATATTCATAGTAGTTGTTCAGAATACAAAGTATAGGCATGAAATATTGTCACAAAAAAATTAGCACAGGCCTTTCTTCAATAAACTAAGAGAAACTAGCTGTATAACTATCTTAACTATCTTGTGTATATATATATATGTTTTCTTTTCCCTTCCTTCTTTTCCCCTTTCTCCCACCAGTTTTACTTTTAATAGTTCCTTCCCTATTCACAATACCTATTGTGCATTTTGGATCTTATTTACTCATTTAGTTTCTCACACTAGTGAGACATTGCCATGGTTACATGTGTGGGTCTGATTTATTTCACTTACAAGTATGGTCTTGAGTCGTATCCACTTATCTATAAAAGCCTCAATTTTATTTTTCTTTATGTCTGAATAGTACTCCGTTATATTAAAGAATCTTTTTTTATCCATTCTGCAACTGATGGGCATTTGGGTTGATTACAAAATTTAGCTATTATAAATTGTGCTACTATAAACCTGGGTACACATATATAGTTATGGTATGATGTGGTATGATATTAATTCTTCTGGGAAGATACCCAGAAGGGAAATATCTGGGTTGAATGGAACCTCTAATTTTAGTTTTTAAAGAAATCTCCACACTGATTTCCACAGTGGTTCCAGCAGTCTATACTCCCACCAGCTGTGGAGAAGGGTTCCTTTTTCCCCATAGCCAATATATTAAGAATGTGGAGTTGCTATCTGTTTGACACAAGGCCCGTTCCTTTGGTACTGGACTATGGTGATGTTATGACCCCTTGCAATCACAGTGTTGCTGTATAGGGGAGAACAACTGATTATAACTGGTATGGCATCCTCGTTAAAGTAGTACAATTGGCAATAATAACAGACTCAAGCATAGCCTGGCAACTGACAAACTGTGGTAACTATCAGCCTGATATATTTAATCATAGGAGCAAGTTCTGTAGTTATCTAATATCCAGGAACATGTATGTAACATTTTTCCACATAGTAGAATGATGTTACCTTGTGGGGTTTGGGGTTTTTAAGAGGGATCGGGGGTGGAATGGAGAGGTGGGTGAGGTTAAATGCAGCAGGAGCAAGGTTGGAGGACATAGGATGGTCATCCAAGGTTTAGGTAATTGTAGGATGCAAGAGGGAAGGACTGGAAGAGAAAGCTGAAGAGTATTGAAGGGAAAGAGAAGAGACAGTGTGTACTCATATGAAAGTATCATAAAATCAAGCCAGATAGTTGACCAAAGAGAGGAAGAGCATGAGTAGAATAATACAAAGAGAAAATTTAGAGTTCTAAATCATGAGTAAGAGAGAAAAGGAGGAAAAGAGAAAGAAAAGGGAAAAAGAATGGAAAAAATGGAAGAAAAATAACCACACAGAAAAAAGACAACATACAGGGGAAAACAAAACAAAACAGGACAGAATAGAACAGAGGAAAAAAGAGAAAAGAAAAGGGAAAAAACAACAAAACAACAAAAAACCCCAAATCAAAACACACTAACCTAGCCAGCTACCAAAAGGAAAACCCATGAGACAGAGAAAAACAGAAGCAGTGAGATTCCTCTAGTGTCTATAGTTCTGTGGTAGGTCCACGTCTGATCCCAGAATGTGTACGCTAGCCAAGATTGCAGGTGGATTTGTGCTGGGTTTGGGCCTGAATACTTTTGTCTCTAGATTTAGAGAATGGGATTAGTTTTCTGTGGCTTGAATTTTCCCAGTAGTTTAAAAAAGAAAATAAATAAATGAAAGAGGGAAAAAAAAGGAAACAGAAGGAGAAGGGAAGGGAAAGGCAAGGGAAGGGAAGGAGAGGGTAGAGGAGGGGAGGGGAGGGGAGGGGAGGGAAGGGAAGGGAAGGGAAGGGAAGGGAAGGGAAGGGAAGGGA
>PVLD010012866.1:0-39027 GCA_004027595.1 Dinomys branickii | reverse complement strand
GTTACTCAGTTAGACAGATGATGGCCCATTTGATCATTCAATTTTTCTCCTCCCTCATCTCCATTGCCCTACCACTCAATCAGTCATCTTCCCTGTGATAATAACTGTACTCCTGGGTTTATCTATATCCTTGGACTCTTGCCTTGGAAAGAGATATAGCTGCCTCAGACTATACTATAACATACATGGGTGTATACAAACTGCCATGGTTGGAGGTGGGAAAGCACATATGCTCACAGTGGACGGCCCGGCTCCACCCTGTCATTGTGCTATGGGTGGGGACAGGTCCAGTCCATGAGGTGCCCTGAGTGGGGCCCTCAGCAGAGCAGCCACCAGGCCCACTGTGGAGCAGCCACAGGGCCCACTGCGGAGCAGCCGCGGGGCCCACGGTGGAGCAGCTGTGGGGCCCACAGCGGAGCAGCCGCGGGGCGGGGCCCACAGCAGCACAGCCACAGGGCCCAGAGCAGAGCAGCCGTGGGGCCCACAGCAGAGCAGCAACGGGGCGGGGCCCACAGCGGCGCAGCCGCAGGGCCCAGAGCGGGAGCAGCCGCGGGGCCCTCAGCGGAGCAGCCACTGGGCACGCGCCCCCATCAGGGCACCCTCTGTGACCCTTTTGGCTCTGTCCCATTGCCTTGATGCCAGAGGCTCTTTCTTTTCCCACCTCCTCCTAATCTCCAGCATTACCATTCCCCACCCCTTGCAGCTGGGCAATGGGTCTCCAAAGCTGAAGCTGCGAATGCGGAAACGAGGGCGTGGGCCAAGGGTGTGCTTGGAGGGGCAACCTCCTCCCTCTCCATTTCGTTTCCCTCCAACTGCGCCATAGCAGATCTGCGATCCCCTCCTCCAGAGGAGGTTTTGCTTGGACTTTCCAAGGGTTTCAGTTCCCATTTCAGATCGAGTTCAGGATATCCACCTCTTTCCTTTCTGTCCTTCACACGTTGCTATATTGCTATGTCTGAGTGGCGTTCCTCTGGGAGGTTCTTTCTCTGCTGCCTACCTGGTCGCCATGGGTTCATACAAAGTTCATGTATGCAAGCAGTATGGAGACACTCTTGTTGCTCATATTAGTAGTTTGGGGTGAGTCCTGAAGCCTGTGGACATGTCCCATTGCTGTCAGGAACAGGTGGTGATTGTGCAGGCCGCCGAGGCTCAAGGTGCTCACAGAGGGTGTTCAGGGTGGGAGCCGAGGCCCAGTAACTCAGTTCATGCTTCCTGCTTGATGCTGGAGTGAGAAGGGCGTGGTGTCGTGTGAGCCACCTCCATCTGCAGCTCTCTCTTGCTGTTGTGCTCCAGTTCCCATTTGTTCCTTGGCTGGGTCCCTGGGAGTTGCTGTGGCTCTGATGTGGCTGCCAATGCACTCCACCGCTCCCCAGTGGCAGCCGCCCACAGAGTGGAGAGGCAGGAGGCCACAGCCTCAAGGCAGGCATAGAGCTGGGTGTGGTGGGATGTGTACTGGCTGCTCTGGCTCCACCTTGCCTCCAGGTGCTGATTAGGAAGGTTGCTGCAGGGTGGGGACTCCGCTTCAGTGGCTGTTGCAACCTCTCATCCTCACACTGGATTTGACAAAAGTTCCCAACCACCATTGCCTCTTTTCCTGGCTGCGCCCTCTCCTCTCCAGACCTGGACCAGCTCTTGGAACTCCGCTCTCCCCTGGCCGAGTCGGGAGGCTTCCATGAGCGTGGGTCTCCGAAGCTGAAGCTGCGATTGCTGGAATTGAGGGCGCGGGCCAAGAGTGTGTTTGAAGCAGTGGCTTCCTCTTTCTCTGTCTCTTCTCCCTCCATCTGTGCCACGGCAGCCCTCCAATCCTTTCCTCAAGAGAGGTTTTGCTTGGTCTTTCCTAGGGCTTCAGTTCCCATTTCAGATCCTTCTTGGGTTAAGGGTACACACCTCTCTCCTTTCTGTGTTCATATTGCTATATTCCATTGTCTGGGTGGTAATCCTCTGGGAGGTTCTCTCTCTGCTGCCTACCCAGTCGCCATCTTCCTGGAAGTGCCATTCCTGGAATAATTTTGCAATTCATGGTAAGTCTTCATATTTGAGTGCAGCCAGAGGTCTTGAATTGATACTTGTTTTTCCCCTCTGAAAGATGTTTTCAGAGGCTGATAGCATGACTTCTGTTTTCAAAAACCAAAATTCCAAAAAAGACACAAACCCTCTCTTGGAAAACCCTGGGTATCACTGAATTGGCTGCCTATAAAATGAAATGTGACATGCTCAGCTGTGATTGTTCTAGTCCTCATTTGTGGTTTCCTTTTGTGGATAATATTTAGCTGGAGTGCTTGCAGAGGAAAGATTGAGACTGAGGCAAATAGAACTGGACGTGGTTAAGTCTGGACCTTTCTGTAGCTGAGCCCAGGTGGAACTTAGTCCTCAGAGGTTGGCTGGTACATTATCCATTCATGATCTTCACTGAACTTCATTCAAACATCAAAAAGTAATTCCTATACTACTGATTAAAAATAATGATAGCCCACAGCAATGACATACGTCACCCAGTATATATATAGTACATATATACACAATATGTAGTGTGTGTGAGTGTGTGTGTGTGTATGTGTGTGTGTGTAACTCTCTATTCTCTAAAATCAAAATAGAAAGCAGACAGGACTCTTTAGCCTGGAATCCATTTACAGGATGTCCACCAGATTTCTAGTCACCCCTCTGCTGTTGCTTTTGATTGAAGCCAGCAGAGAGATGTTCTAGCAAATGTATTCATAATTTGTCTTTCCTTGCAGGGCTTTCTCTGTAATTGTGTTTCCCATCAGGGAGTCAGTTGGAGTTAATATATTGACAATCTGCTGTGATTGATGACAACCAATGTCTTGTTAACATTTTCCCCTGTTCTCTAACCCACAGAGCAATGCTAAGACAACCTTTGGTTTAAAGAAGTAAAAGGAAGGACAACTTCTTCAGATAAGACCTTCAAAGGTAGGGGTGTTTTTTCCTAACGTGCTTGAATTAGTTAAGGAAGGAATTACACCATAAAATGATGTGATTATGTAGCAGTGTTGCCATATTTAATATTTTTCAATCTAAAGAGTGGAATAAAAGGCACAGAATAGGTATGTAGACAACAAATACATTTATAAGTCTGTTTGTTAAAAGAGGACTGATCATAAAGAGAGTAAAGAAAAGCAGCCTTTTGTTTCTTTTCCTAGTACCATATTAAGATTTCTGTTTAACTAAACCATGACTCATAAAGCACAGAAAACAGACAACAGATCAAAAACACTGCTAACAAAAATATGTTTGTAAAGAAATGAAAGATTAAAAATTATGGGACATCATTAATAGGAATTTTCATTTGGGTCCAACTGTATATCAAAAATCCGAGAACATACAATCCTTGTGTGATTTTTCTCATCTCACGGTGGAGTCCAATAACAAAAGGTCAGTTTTAAAAGTTTAAATATCACTTTGAAACATGTTTTCTGCTTTATAAATCCCTTCCCCACCCTACTACCCACCTCATTCCCATTATGTCATTTAGAATTAACAGCTCTAGAACAGATCCTGCCAGGCCTGTGGGCCTTTCTGAAAGGCCATCTATTATAGTCTTGAACTTGATGAAAAATATCTTAACAGCAGATCTGGAATACAGTTCAGAGAACTGTATGTCAACCCATAAATAGCTTTCTTGGGAATTTTGAGAGCACAGTTGTTCAGACGTTTAGTTCCATGCCTCATAGTTTTCATCTAAAAAATACACTCTCAGGGATTTTAATTAAGAAAAGAAGATCATACATAAGATTTTGCGGTAGTAAAATCCTTCCAGCATGTTGTCCCTTGTTCTTGAGAATTCTTAAGTTGATCCATTAAGATGTAGTTTTATAATAAGAGGAAGTGATTCATGCCTCTGCTGAATTCACATTCATTGTGTTGCATTAAAACTGATTTCATGTGATGAAGTAGTTCTTACAGTTTCAAAATACCATCAGAAATCCCCAAATCAGTAACTTAGACATGAATATTGCTTTGTAAGTCAAATAGCACACATTTTTTTCTACTTGAAGAGTCCTTAAAACATGAAAATTAACAAAGACTAGCAAAATGATAAGTAATCATGACCAATATCAAAAAGCCTGGATGATGTATAGTGGCTCTTTTAATACAAATCTCCCTTGATTAAGGCAAAATGAGATTGTAAAGTTGTAATAGTCCCCTCCCTTATAAGTGTCCATATTTCATAAAATTTTAAAAAATCTGCAAAAGAAAGTAATGTATCAGTCTACTCAACCCATACTAAGGATATGGAATGTGTTCATACCAAATCACAATTGTTAGAGGTTCTTGCCAATAAAATACTAGAATCACTCACTAGTTACAGCGTGTGCTTCTGTAGCTAACGCATGGTGTAATACCTATGAGAGGTAAAAAGGAAGGACAGGGGCTTATTTGTAAAAAGTGGTTTCTAGTGAAAGAACAAAATACAGGAAGACAAGGCAAACAAAGGAACCAGGGGGAACAGTACTGCAAGGCCCAACCACTGGGCTGCAGCAGTGGGTTCCATCCTACTTCCTTGAATACTCTGCGGTTCTGAGGCAGTGTCCTGGCCGGATGCCATATTTTCTCTTTCTTTCATCTCATGAAAGATATTTGATTTTAAAAAACTACAAGAACAAGTAGAAAGGCTGTTTCATCTTTCTCAGTGTATAGTTCTCACTGATCTTTTTAACTGGCCTTTTACTAAGTGATGAATGCAAACTTATAGTTATCAGGCTTAATTAGAACCACTAAAAGATCTCACTTTATCTTTCTAGGCGGTTTCATGTGGCCAAAATCAACCACTGAGTGTCTCCCCAGTTTCTTTCCTAGGCCTCACAAAGATTTTCTGAGCCGTCCAGAAATTCTAAAGCACACTTGTATTCAGAATGCCTCCAGGCTATTCAAGACTTGGCCTCTGACATTAGAATAAGAAAGTTGGTTTTTGTTTTTGTTCTCCAGCTACTTAAACTTTTCAGTTGCTTTTCCCACGATTGTTGGTGTGCTGTGTATCTGAAAGATGTGAGCAGCCAGAGCTGTGGAATGTGCCTTGTGAACTTCCACACCCATCCCACATCTTTGTTTAGGAAGTGCTACCTGTATCTGTCCAGTGTTGCTTGTAGAAACCATGCTCACATTTGTCATTTGTCCCAGTGTGCAAGTGCTTCCCATAGAAACTCTGCCTTCTCCTTGGTTTGAAAACCTGGGCTAAAACACAAGCCTGTTAATGATGGGATTTCAATAATTAACTAGAGTGAGCCACAAGGACCCTCCTGAAATGGCGCTGTTTGTATCCAGTTTGCTGCTCTGGCTACACTTGTAAGTTTGGCACTGGCTGTGGGCTTAATAAGTCTGAAGTGAAATAATTCCTATGCTATACCTTAAAGCATGTTCCCATTTGGCAAACTATGTAAAAAAGAAATCTAGCAGGTTATTGGAATTATTTACTGATTGTGTTTGACTGGGGATTGGAAAGTTATTCTTTTGGCTGGGCTTATAGAACTGTTTAAAGTTACTTCTTCATTTTAGGATAATGGTAATTATATTCCAAATGGATAATAAAACATTAGAAAAATTTTGTCTTATAATTTATTTGATTTGTAAATATGAACCAGTATGTTTTTACAAAGCGTGAATAGGAGTGTGATTTTGAAATAACAGTAAAGAGATCTATCAAATTTTGGATTATAGGATCATTTTAAAGGTGAGAAATTTTACTTCACGTTGTTGTATACCAGTCAAATTCAGAAAACACACAGTATTTAGAGAATAATATTCACCCTACAAAACTCAAATGAGAAGTTCATGGAGTTTAACACTAGCCGGGACTACACATCAAGACCCTATCTCAAAAAACTAAAAACTAAATAAATATATGTAAAAGATATCCACCTCTGATTGTTGTATATCAGCTGAGTTTGACTCGATGTTTAGCCATCCAGAAAAACCAGGACAGTCTTTACTTGTATTTATTAACTTCCTCTGTCTTTACCCTGGCATGTCTGGAGGGCAGGCTCCAGACTGCACCTCAGCCGAACATCTCTGGAAACATTAGCATGCTTGCACAGTCCCCCTGTGGTCATGCCAAACTTCTTCACGGAATAGCTACTCACCACTAAGGGCAGCATTCCGGGAAGCTAAACGACAGTGTGATAAAGAACGTTCTGCTTTTCTGTGCTGGCTATTGCCCAGGTCTTCCTTTCTGTGTGGAGTCTGAGCAATGTCCTGTGTCCTGGGGTAGATGGAAGCACACTTAATCTCATGTGCAGGGCTTCTGTAGGGAGCTAGAATTATATTTCATGATACTTATCTGTGACTGAAGTGCCCTTACCAGTTCCATCCTGCCCCTGGCCTCCTGTCGTCATTCTTATGGGATGCACCATCTTTCTCTGGACAGTCAGCCCTATCCCCATCTCACTACTCTTGGCTGCTCAATTTGGTAGCCATTTTTGAAGGCTCAGAAAGAGCAGTTGGAAGAGGTCTCAAGAAAGACACCAACCCTCTCTTGGAAGATAGTTGGGCGGGTGAGGTGTAAGGGTGCGAAAGTGATGAGAAAAGTGGTATTATGTTTTTGTGACAACAATTAATGTAAGTGGTCCTAAGGAGCCCTGCAACTTTCATATGTTCCTCCTTCTTACTGAGTCCTCAGGAGAAGAGTTTGTCTTGCAACTGGGAGAGAAAATTACCTGAGTCATTGTAGTAAAGGAAATGTATGGACTTAGCATTTGTATACCAAAGGCCTGACGCACTGACCTCTGCGAAGAGGTCTTTACAGATATTTACTGGATCTGATTTGCTTTCCCTGCTGCTGCATTTTTGACTCATAGCTCTTAACTGTTTTCTAGGGTTGTCACAAAAAGACCTGATGAGATAAGGCTAGACCAGTGGACTGTTGACTAATGTTGAGGCTCACTGAAATGACTGTAACACTGCCACCAAACAGAGGGGAACCACTGCCCTGTGGTCCTTGCTCCCAGCAAGTACAACCTCTATTGAAATAAATTTCCCTGCTAGAGAGTCGCTATTCCAAAGAATTTGCTCAGAATTATGACCAGAATTCTCACCAAAACCATTATTCATTGAATTTTAATTGTGGACCACAGTGAAGTGAGATCCTCCAAATATGGACAGCCTGAAGTGAGACACACAGCAGGGGTCCTGGAAAGCCTGTTTGAGTCCACACACTATGTGCACAGAGGTAGGTCTCTGCGTAGGTGCCGGGGGATGTTAGTACAGCCCTTCAACCCAGCATCTGGCCATTTCATCCCTGGCTGCTTTTGGAGGGAGCTGAATTCTGACAGGAGGGCTATCTAGGGAACTACCCAGGAGGAAAATGAAGCCCAGTGTGGGGCAGGAGGCCAGGCCCAGGCCCCTGCTGGTAATGCAGTATGTTGCTGTCACAACTGACTGCATACACAAATAGATGCTGGCTTTTTTTTTTACTTGCTTTGCTTTGCTTTGTATTATTTTATTTTGCCTTTCATGACAGCATTCATTTTGTAAGGAAAAGAAAAGAAAATCTCTTGGACTGATTCATGCGTTCATATCTGCAGAAGGCATTTACAGCTTTTGTCAAACTTAGCAGGTCTGTAAAGATTCTTTGTTTCTGGCTGACTGTTGTGGCAAGCAAGTCCATAAACTACTTGGAATATGGGGAAGGATGATTTCTATTGAAAGAACAGGGTGGAATATGGTGCATGGAGACAGTGTTAAAGAGGGTTTTGTTTTTTGCAGCATGGGGAAGTTCACATTCAAATCGCTGCTCTGTGTTATTTAGCATGCTCCGATTGAACAATGAAGCATGCCAGCCTGTGACGGTGGTGTTGATTAATGCACTCCTTGAATGTGTTGATTAATGTGCTCCTAGGATGCCTCCTTACGCTTCCACTGCAGCTGAGGTGTGTCCGGTGTGTCCCTTTACCGGCTGCTGCTTTGCTCACGTGGGCCCATTTACAAATGGGTCATCTGTGTGTTTGTTTCACACCAGCGCTTTTATAAATAAAACTGCACAGACCTAGAAGACTCCATTATTGTTAATTAAATAACAAATATTCTCTCATAATAATGTTCTATGCTGTAATCTGGTAGAGATTCTATAAACTCTGAAATTCACAAGAAGAATGCTCTTCTAGTAAACAAAAATGTATAGTGGTGTTCATCTGTCCTCTCAGTGATACTACCCTTAGTTTAATTTTTGTTCTGTGAAAGGACATACATGTGGAGTGCACTTTGCTGGACAGTACTGAGAGATGTGCAAATGGGTCATCCTTCAGACAGCAGATGAACTGGGGGTCTCACTTGGGAACCCGCTCTTCCTAGAGGCAGGGACCCTATCAGCTCGGCCAGGGTAATTCCATCTCCAGTCTGCTCCGTCCAGGTTGTGACTTCTCGTGCTGTATTCTGGATCTCCATCCAACTGTCTGTCTTTCCATAGCATGTTTCCAAAAAATGACACTCCTAATACTGTTCTCTCCAGCTACTCGTTTGAAAAATACAAGTGAGAGTTTTTTATTTGTTTAGTATCTTTTACTTGATACCTGAGACCTAAGAATTCTACTGCTTTAAAAATGTTCTTGGCAAGAAAGCTAAAATGGTCAGAGAGCTTCATCTAAGATGGTGAGTGAGGGACCTAGCAGAGAAGAAATGGCTCAGTGATCTTTGGTGATGGTGTTGGCTCATATGCTGTGAGACTTTAACTATATAGCATTTTGACAAAAGAAATCATCAGTGCTATTCAGAAAAACTACTTATAACATTGAGAAAAGTAAAGCGAACAAGCCCATCCTGAACAAGAGGGAAGTTTTATATAATAGAGAATTACTGCATGAAATGATTATATAAAGAAGTGGCAAAATCACCAATGTTTATATCATTTAAATCTTAGCATGAAATTACTGATGAAGGATAGTATTCTGATATTTTTAAGGCTAAGACTTCAATGAAGAGTCTTCCATTTAGAAATGTCAATGACAAGACCATTCAAAACTCAGCTTTGGAAGATCATAGAGTACATGATTTCTGTTATTTAATTAATAATGTTTAACCACAAATTCGCTATTGTTTTAAAAATGTTAAGTTGTGTCTATCTCACAAGGAATATTTGTAATAGAAAAGAAAATGCTAAATTATTTCTGTGGTAATTGCATAGTAAGCTTCTCTTTTGGAACTCAAGGTACAATGAATATGTGTTTAAAGGAAAATTTATTTCACTGTAATACAGTTCATGTGGAGGACATTTGGTAAAGTTAAGCTTATTTGAAACTTACTAGTCCTTCGAAGACTTTTAATTATGTGCTATATTTAAAAGAGAGTGCACCAAAATAACTAAATAAGAGGGAGTTCACATTTGTGATTAGACATGCATTTTCTTGGTTTGCTTGAATTCCATAAGAGTTGATGGGATAAACAAAGAGAAGCAGTGAACATAATTAATCCGTTTTTCTGCAAAGCTTTTGATACTGTACTGAATAAAAGCTTGCTGACAGAAGCTGTTAGCCTGGTGAAGAAAGGCCAGAGGAACAAGTTATGAAAGGAGAGAATGGAAGGCAGAGAACAATCAACATGGGGAAGCACAGAGAAAATGATTTCTGTAACTAGTTAGTTAGTTAGTTAGTTATTCAAAAGGCACAGAGAAGATGTAATTAATGTAATTTCCTAAAAGGCTTTGTTCACAGGGATGGGGGCGCTGAGAAGGAATTTAAGTAATATAACTAGACAAAATTATCATATTGAAGTGATTCAAATGACTTCAAAAGTATACCTAAATTTCGAGTGTCCTATAAAATATTTTTCATGTTGTAGCACTTGCCTCTTAGAGAGAATACAACTACAGACATACCTTGCTAAAAACAGTCTTCAAATTGATTCAGTGTATAAAATAATAAGTATGCAACCCTTACATATTGTAGAAGAGACTTGAAAAACTTTCTTGCCATAGATGAGAAACATTCCAGGAATCTCCTTGAACAATCCAGAGCCCCTAGTTCATGTTTTGCAAAAATTAGTTGAATTGAAATGAATACTTGGTATCCAACAATACCAGAAGCTACTCCTATGAGAAATGTTTTATGGTAAATTCATAGGCATTTTCAGTTTCTTGAAAACAGACCTTTGTTAGAAATTTTCTTCTGTAGTGAAAAAGTACTATGTTATAATGGATTTATTAAATCTTCCCAGACTTTTTATTACTACAGTATGGCTGCCATTAATCTGGTAAAAACCCAATATTTAATACATGGAAAGATTTTATTAGAAAAAGTAGATAATTGAGGTGGAAACGGTGGCACAGCCTGCAATCCCAGCACTCTGGGAGACAGACAGGAAGATCACAAGTCTGAGCTCAGGGTGGGCAACTTAGTAACTTTGTGAAACACTGCTACAAAAAAAAGGAGGTGGGCTGGTGTGTAGCTCAATGAGGAGGCCCTGGGTTCACTCTCTAGTTACACACACACACACACACACACACACACACACACACGCCTCATGAGCAACATGTTCAACAATGATTGAATGAGGGGTGGGACCACAGCCCATAATTAAACCTAGAACGTCAGCATTTTATAGATAGTAAGTCAGAGTTTCTTCTGAAGTTATTTGAAATTCATTAATAGAAATAAAATACTGACTTACAGAACCTAGATGCAGTGCCTATGTCATGGCCACCTTCATGAAGAAGCATTATTGATTGCTTCTTATGTATTATACAGGAGCTGGTGAGAGGTTTTTAAAGTTCAGTATAGCCAGGTGTGGCTCTTGGCCTTCAGGGCCACATGTTCTTCAATCATATAAACAGGATGTGACTGTTCATGTCCCTGAGCACATGAGGAGAAAGCAGGGTGTGTCCCTGAGGGTGCCCCGTGTGCGAGCAGCTGAAAGTGCCCTGAGAGTGTGAGGTTGGTGGCCATGAGGCACTGGGCACTGGGCACTGGGCTTTGATGTAAAGTATGAAGGAAGAATGGCCCTAAAAGTAGTTCAGAAAAATTAAATTTAAAAGAATAGAAGCCAGGCATGGTGGCGCATGCCTGTAACTCCAGCACTCAGGACACTGAGGCAGGAGGATTGCCATGAGTTCAAGGCCAGCCTAGGCTACATAATGAATTCAAGGCCTAGTGAAGCCTTGTCTGAAAAAAAATTCTTAAAAAGAATAGAAATTATAGTGGGGGAAATGTCAAGATCTTCAGCAGGGTGGACCCTAAGCATGCCTTTTGCGTGGCAAAGAAAAAGTAAACCTTTGTTTTTCTTGTACTGGGAATTGAACTCAGGACCTTGTGCTTGCCAGGCAGCTGCTCACACTGCTAAGCTGTATCCCCAGACAAGTAAACCAATTTAAAGCAGGAAATGGACCAAAGTAATTTCGGAGAGGTTTTTCTCCCCCCTTCCTTTTCCCCTTCCCGTCCTCCTTTCTTCTTTTCTTTCTCTGCCTACCTTCCTTCTGTGTATGTTTGCAGGGGAATGAAACTCACTTTTTCATTCTTGAATGAGCTACTGTGTTTCAGACATCCTCAAAAAGTAACAAGTGAGGAATACATGAACTATAGCCAGCACAACAATTATATGTCCGTCTGTCTGAATCTCCTATCTCCCCCTCTCTCTCCATGCATCTATGCAAAGGTGTACTGGCCATGTAAAGGCAGATGTCTCAACTCTTCATGTCAGCATGAAGATAAAGAGTGAGAGGCTGAGCCCAGGCCCCAGGTGAGAGTAAGGGTGAGGGAGACAGCTTAGAGTATATTGGAGGGGGCCTGTATGCCGGTTGGGAAGGAAGTATGAGGGAAAGCCAGGCCTGACTCTGGCCTGATAGACTGGGCAGAAGGTGACGCTACTGACCAAATGGGAAATGAAAAAGAAAGCTGTTTTGGAGAGGAAGAGAGAGTGTTGTTGTGAACATGTTGAATTTGAAACCATAACTAATTGCAAATACATTGTCTGAGTATGAATCATATCCAACTATTAAATTCCTTAGTAGAGGTGATATGTATCCCAAATTGCTTTGTCAAGGTTAATTTGGCATTGATATTTTAAGAGAACTCAATGAGAGAACATAAAAACCAAGGCAAGCAGACTACTATCACTCTAATGCATCCATTTGTACTGAGATCCCAAAACAAGACGGAGGGAATGGTCAGCAGAGAGGCCAAGGGTCAAGCAAACAGCTCCAGAAGGAGAGTGGCTACTTACCCTTAATTTTTTTCTTTAAATTCACCTAGAATATTTCTCCCATTATTTTTGTGAATACAGTATTAGTTGAGACCTCCCTGCCTTCTGGAATTCAGGGAACTGATTCCAGTTTGGTGATGCATAAACTCATCATCCCAGTTTATCCTGAAAACTGGTGCACTTTTTTAAAGAAAGTGACAGTTTCCTGAGGTCCCCATGCGAAGAGAATTAAGGCCATCGATCATTTCCAAAAGAACTGGTTGAGTAGAAACCAAAAGGTCAAAAACTGTTATTAACTGAAGGACCTAGAACACACACTATTCAAATGGAAATGATTTTCTGAAAGAGTAATCTGAATGAAGAAATTTTTGCCAAGGGCTAAACTGTAGGGAAATAGTACATACCATTCCCAAGGGTCACTGGAAATATTTTTTGAAGCAGTAACATGGGACAATATGTCATTATTCCTAAGCAGACAAAGTTGAGTCAAATGTAGGGGGAAAAAGCTGCATTGTTCTGTTGTTATTTTTGGTAGGTTTCTTCCCCCATGGTTAGTATTTGGAAAGGGCATCAAGCTATACACGTGCCAAATGATTGAGGTAGTATTTCTACACAACATTTCCATCTTAATAATTCTTCCAGATTTATTAAGATGAAAGGTAGTTTAACCCTAGGGCATGTACAAAGATGAATCACAAGTCTCAGAAATATTGTCCTAAAGCAATACAGTGGCCACAGAGGGAATTCATATGCAATTATAGACAAAGTCTGCCACAATTAATGCACGAAGTCACAATTTTAAATGTCCAAATAATAAATTATATTTATAAATTTTTTATTCTGAGCTCCCAGGTATTTCTTAATCAAAATTCATACCACTGTCCATTCATCTTCTATTCAGCCAAATGAAAGAGTAGTATTTTTCTAAAAATAGGAAAATATTTTATTTTCGCTCTGTTTTCATGTATACAGATAAGCAGAAATAAAACCCCAAAATCTGACATGATATTCCTTTTATTTTATCAGTGAGATGGTGTAGTGGGATGCCATGGCCAGCACACTCTGCTTGCCATTTTCTCCAGATCATGCCAGCCAAGCTTGATGGGCACTGATGACTTAGCATGTGCCTGATTCTAAGTCATCGCTAGTTCTTCTTGTCCTAGAAATTATCTTGATCTGTGTAGACCATATAACATTTTCTGGAAAATTACTTTAATACTGATTTTAATTTCTATAGATGCTGTCTTTGGAGGAAAAAAATAAACCTTCTTATTTTTTTTTACACAGTTGATGTTGTTCTAAATTTGGCCAGTATATAATGTCCTTTGGCATCTATAATAAAATTGGAATATCATCTGCCTTTAATTTCTTGATGAAAAGAATGGGAAATGTAGCCTGATGTGGCGGTGCATGACTGTTACTCAGATACCTGGAGAGGCTCTGGAAGGAGGCTGACAAGTTCTAGGCCAGCCTGGAAATTTCTCAAAATAAAAATAAAAAGTGCTAGCAACTTGGGTTAGTGTTAGAGTGCTTCCCTTACATGCTTAAAATCCTGGGTTCAAACATCAGTACCACAGGAGGAAGGAAATGAACAGTAAATGTTTGTCAGGATATATATTACATTCTTTTCAAATTGTTCAAATTATATAGAATTATTTGCAAGATTATGTCAAAGAGTTTATTAGAGTTTAAGTTCATTTTCATGTCAAAATTAACCTTCCTTTTCTTGGCATCACACTGTTCTGCCTTGTATACTTTTCCATTATAATTATTTTACCTGTTCAGAATGTGAAGAATCATGTACAGTCTTCCTTTTCATTTTTCAAAGAATTATTATAATGAGCCTCTGACCCAATGAAATCTAACCTTACAAAACTATTATTTAATATAAATAAAATTTATTTCCCAAATAAAATGTAGAATAAAAAATATTTTCTTTTTTTAATGTTTTGCTACTAAATTGATTATATTTTGATCAAAAGTTTGTGAATTTAGAAATAATTTTCCCAAGATTGTGTTTGTCTTGATTCATAAAACATCTAGTGTCCCCAAATCAGCAACATAACTTAAATCTTACAATGAATTAGGAGAGAAAATGAAGAAATTCCAGTTTGTATAGCCAACTCTGATAAAATTTGTCCTGATTCCTTTGTTATTAACTTATATTTCTTCCTAGCCCACGTGCTTCCCTGTGGGCAGAAGTTTGAAATTCTTCTATGAACATGCTCATTTGACTTGTGTACATCAGTTCTGTCTGCAGGATAGCACTGTGTGGACACTAGTTGTTCTCTGCAAGTATTTCAACTTATCCAGGGATGCGTTTATCCTATTCTTCTCTGGTTTTTTGGCAAGTGCATTAAATATGACCTTTTTAAGAAAATACAAGATTTGTATTATAAAAGTAGCATCGGGGATCCTCTAACATTATATTCCATAAAATAAATTAGTTTAATTTCACATAATGTATTTGAATTTCTTCCCAGTGGTGATGGCCCTTCGTCAATATTTAATAAGCCCAAATTAATGCACTGTTATGGTAACAATTGAGAATAATCAAAGTATTTCCTAAGCAGCATTTTGTAAATATTGGGGTTTCTTTTTTCCTTTTTTTCTTCTATGGACATAAAAGTGTTAACAGAAATTTGGGGAAAGATTAAATTTGTATTTAGACCGTAACATATTTGTAGCAGAATTGGATATTCCCAGTGATATCTATTCTAAAACTACTATAATAATAACAGACCTCACTTACGAGGCTTACCGTGCACTAAGCACTTTACATGTTTTACTTTTGTCATCTTCACAGTAACGTATTACTAACTTCATTTAAAGTTAAAAACATTGTTCACGGACACAGCATGTAAATAGCACAGCAGAGATTCAAACCAAGGCAGTCCAGCCCCAGGGTGCATGTTCTTCACCACCACATCTTGCCTGGGTGGGAAATGCTTCCACCAGAATGCTTAATTAGTTCATAAGTACTTGGCCTCAGGAATTGTGATCACTGTGCTGTGTGTACATGACAAATAAGGCCTCATGTGGAAGTCAAAGCTATTACCCTGCTGCCCGTTCACACTGAATAATAAATCTAGAGGCTATCAAAGTCATTACACTGCACCTGTGGTTCTAAGTATCCATTCCAAGTTCATGTGCATCACATAGAATGGGTGGGTGCTGCAGAAAGAGAAAATAAATTCTAGGCCAAACAGTCCATTATGGGTGAAGGAGCTCACCTGCTATAAGGTGCTATTACAGTAGCTTTGGGCATTCTGATCTCCCTGTGCCTATTCCGTAAGAAAAAACAATTTCTTGGAATATAATGTCTGTGTGCTTTGCTCTCGGGTCGTGACCTTTGTCTAAAGTAATAGAAATCGTCATAATTAAAGCTTGCTTTTTGTGCCTTCTCCCGCTCTTTCCTAGGAACCCGAGCCATGTTTTATTCACTCAGGATTTTGAAGGCAGCTATCTGTCTACTGCATTTCAGAATAAATTAATTGCTAACCACTTTAGACTTAATTTGCTATTTCCCTGTCTCCTACCAACCTGACCCAGTGTTTGTGTTTTAATAAAAGAATCTGGATCATTATGTCTATCTAAAATGTACCAGCTTAATTTAAAAACTAAAGTAGAAAACAGATATTCTCTTCAAAAACACCTGGAAAATAAATGGCCTTGAAAATCTAAAGGAAGGGATATGAAATCCTGTCATTTGCTTCAATTAGTAGAATTGCACAGTTTTTTGGTTTTTTGTTTTTGTTTTGTTTTGCTTTTTTACCACTTTATTCCAACCTGAGCACCTCAATATAAAACTAAACACTGGCTGTTTTCCTTGCTAATTCTGAATTACTCTAAAATGTACAAGAAGTTGCTAAAAGTTCGACACTTAAATAGATTAAATCATCTGACACATGGTAGATTCTATGTAATGAAAATACCTGGAAATTAGTGCAATATACGGAACATATCAAAATAAAGTGGACTTTGAAAAACAAGGCTGCAAGATAACAAGATAAATGTTACTAGCGTTGTAATATTTATGTTACAAATTACAGATACATTTCTCATTATGGTTCTGGCCATGTAGGAACTGAAGCCCCTGCTTTGTGAAGGGTGAGAGGAAGAATTAGCTGTTTCAGTAACTACATTTTGTAAACTTTTAAGCAACTCAAATATTACAGAAAAATAATAAACATATATGGAGGCTACAGTGCAGTACCCTATTTACAGTAGAGCTGATGATAAAATTTAAAACAATCAAGTTTGAGTGTATATAATTGTTAGTGCACTGACTGTATTATGTACAAAGGGAACAAAAGCCTCTTCCCTGCCCCAAACAAGACCTATGTAGTGGCCTACAGTGATTGAAAAAAGAAAATCAGATGCCTGGTTTGCTTCTTATTTTTGAAGAGCTCACGTGAAGGGAACATTATTCATTAAAATGCATTTATCAGTTTTCATATTGCTAAGCAAGGTGGGGGTACATTTGACTTCTTTACCCCATTTAGAAAACTAGTAAGATGGGCTATAACTTAGATGCTATTAATACTCCTCTTCTTCCTGGAAATTTGGGACTGTTTTCTTGTGGTTAACTTACTAAACTGTGGAATGTAAGCCTTAGGTAACAGTAGAAAGTTTGCCTGAATACTGCAGCTAAGCATAAATATATTTATATCCTTCTAAAAATGTTTTTCAGAAAGGCCAAATTAATAATTTCTAATTTTTTCACACATGACTACTGTCCCAGTTTGGAGAAACTGGATGGTTAACTGTGGGCCCAGGTAGTCATTTGCCTTTATTTCTGATGATGAGAAATGATTACCTCCAACTTTCCAGTGAAACAATTACACACAGATCTCATTTTCCCTTTCTAGTGCTGAAACATTAGTCAGAGGGACACGTGCATATTATTAAAAATCAAATTCAAAACACTTAAAATACTTTTGCATTAGAAATTTGACTC
The DNA here is from genome assembly GCA_004027595.1 of Dinomys branickii. NCBI lineage: Eukaryota > Metazoa > Chordata > Mammalia > Rodentia > Dinomyidae > Dinomys > Dinomys branickii. The sequence continues at coordinate 21,929 of PVLD010012866.1, read as the reverse complement.
TATCATAAGTCTCTTGGTTTTTGGGAGTCATACTGGGCTGACTAAATGCTCCAATTCCACTGTTATTAACATTTAGGAAGCAGAAGGTTCTAGCTCACTCAAACTGGAGGTTTAGTTACTCCAACACTGATTTCTGGTTGGTTGTGTAGGTTCAGTGAGGTCTACTCCTCTCCCTGTGGCAGAATTTGCTCCTGGATTCTGTGGTTCATTCTTTGGCAACTTTTTAGCTATTGCCATGAATATTTCATTTACATTCACTGATGTTTTAGCTGATGTTTCCATGAATAATAAACTGTTGTCGTCTGCATAGGACTGTGCTTCCTGGAAATCTACAGCTCTTTTATTTGCTAGATCAGCTTTGTTTCCTGATAAAGCTATTAGTGTTAGGACTTGCTTGCTTCTGGAGTTCTTTAACCCAGTTTTTTGCTCTTGCAAAGGATTCCTCACTTGTGATATCATACACAGCTATGGCTGCTTGTGCCCCTGTGTAGCACATTGGTGCCAGGCTATGGTCTCTTTCTTGACCAGCTGTATCCCATATTTCAACCTTTACTGTTGTGTCATCAAGACACCCAGTCTGGGTTAGAAAAGCAGCCCCAGTGGTACTCTCTTGAAATTCATGAAACTGGCCTTTCACAAAGGCTTGATTTACCAAGAGCAGACTCTCTCAGAAGCACTAATTTGAACTGGCATATTTTATTTCCAGTGTTTGGACTATTAGGTCTTGTTGCTTCTCGATTAGTCATGTCCAAATTTGAAAGAAATCCCTAATTTCAGGCTCCTAAATGAACTACCGGGAATGCAAGGTGTCATATTTTTCTTTCTGGAGGTAAAGAAATCTGAGCCGGCCCCGCTCGGAGCCGCCTGGCAGTGAGGCCCTGGCCTGGTCCGCAGAATGGAGGAGCCCGCAGTTATGGCGGCGTCTCCTCCGCACACCGCTCCCCGCACACCGTGCACGAAGAGCTTTTATCTTCTTCCATCAGCCCCTTACCTTGCCACAGTAAAGTTACCTAGTCAAACATGCCCCGTCTTGTTGCATTCACCTTGCTGCATTTGAAACAATGATACAGATGCACGTTTCTCTTTAAATGGGATTGTGAGTAATAACAGCTTCGCAACACGAATTTCATTTAAATTTGTATTTCATTGTATTGACGATCTAATAATGAAGTACTTCATTCTGCATATTCTTGCGTTTATCCTTGTCCAAAGCCAAAGCTAAGGCCCTGGCCCTGACCATAGCTCTCGTTCCTTCCTCGACTCTGCTGCAGATACATTGGCTCTCTTGTCCCATGAGCGAGCCTGCCACGCACCTCCGTCAGGCGTGGGGACCCTGTCCCCAGCACTGCTCCTGCAGATGTAGCTCACTGCTTCTTCTTGGGTCTTTACTCAAATACCACTTCCTGGTGAGGGCTGATTGAAAACTACAGTGAATATTTAATTTTAATTTATTGCTGTAAAAGACACATCGCTATTAATCCCTAAATACTCCCCATGGCTTCAAACACACTTATCCTATCATTCTCATCATCGCTGAAGCAGTTCTGGATGTCTTCCGATTTTTTTTTATGAGATATGATAAAAAAAAAAAAATACTGTGAATGCTGCTGCTGAGAGCCATCCGAGAGCTTGGAGAGGCAGCTCCTAAACACTCGACGGGCTGTCCTTACTCCCTGGATGTGGCAGCAGGAGACTTCTGGCTGCTCCCCAGTGTCACAGTGGCCACAACAGGTAAACGTTTTGGATCAGTTGAGCACACTGAAACAGCCATGACCGCAGAACTAAAGATACTCACGAAATAAGATTTACGCAGCAGCTTTAGAAAGGGGCCAGATTTTTTACTACTCTCTTTAAAATTTAAGAACAAAAAAAAGAAAGGGGCCAGAATGATGGGATAAATGTTTTTGATGTATTTTGGAGGGTGCTAAAGGCAATGTGTCTTTGTAATAAACTTTTTAATTTAAACCTACACCATCTTTTTCCTTCACACCTCATGCTTCCTGATCCTGGGATGAGCAAGTGCATCACCGTGAACACACATGTACATGCACACCTTAGAACGCTTATTACCCGGCACTCCCTGGCTTCGATTTTCTCTACCATCTAAACAAACTGTATAATTTATTTTTTGTTATGATATCTGTTTCCCCCTGCTAGAATGAAGGTCTGTGAGAACAAAAACTTTTGGATATAGTGTTCATTAATGTATCTCAGCACCAACAGTACTGCCCAGCCTACAGGAGATGCTTATTTTGTTTGATGAACGAATGCACAGTGACTTATGATGTTTCAGTCATTGTCAGCTAATGCTAAATAAATTCTACCTTGGTTTGTGGAATATCCTGACTTCCCAGGGTTGAGAAATGGCATGTTTTGGAACTCAGTTTACTCACAAATTTTGCCAGCAGGAGGAAAGTGTCTCCTGGCTTTCCATTGTTGAAAGTGAGGAGGTGGAGTTGGAAAACAATCAAAAGAAATGTTCTTTTCATTTTTTTGGAGTAAATGAACAAATCTAGCATTTGTTTTGAGAGAACAAATGCTCTTCGAAAAGAACAGAAACTGTTCCCAAAATCTTTGAAGTATGTCACTGATCCTTTAACAGTAGCTGGGGAAGCAAATATCCTAGTGACAAACGCAGGCTCTGTTGGGCTGAAAGCTAATCATAAGTTTACAAAGACTGATTGGGCATTTGGCTTGTAACTCATTTCTGGAACCGACACAGAGGAGGCTCTTAACTGGCATAGCTACATATATTTTAAGTAAAATATCCTTATCCTCGAATGAATTGGATTTGTTTTTTTGCTTCATGTTTTCTTTTAGATTAGAAGAAGACATTCCTTGGAGTGTAAATAACATTAAGAATTCTGCCAAAGTCGTGACACTTTTTACACTGATGGAAGGAAACAGACTGTTTGAGAAGACAGATTATCATTTGTTTGTTAGTTTTTTCCCCAATAATACATTTAATTTGCTTGTCTTAAAAGCACAAGAGACCATATAAATCAGAACAATCCTCCTAGCAGTCAACCAATTACAGGATCTACATTTTATGGTACTATTATTGAAGACAGTGTGCTTCCTATAAACACAATAATTTTTTTTTATCAACTCCCAAGGCCTGCTACAGAGCCTGCATTCATGTGATTTCAGGATGCTGATATCCCCACTCCCAGAAAGCACGCTCTGACCTGCTGATGCCCAAACTTCCTTTACTAGATCTTGGTTTCCTGTATATGATTCTGCACTTACTGAGCTGTGACTGCTTCAATCCTGTATCAGACATGGGATTGGCATCCTAGTCACCTGTATACTTTCCTGTATACCATGGCTTTATGCTCTGATCCCTACTGAAATGAAACCTCTAAGATCTCATCCCTATGCAATGCTGTAGTGTCTACATATTCCATTTTTTTCCCACTGAATAGCTGAGGGGTGAGAGAAAGACTGGCAACTGTGCTGGAAAAAGCACACAACTGGACAAAACTCAGGAAAAACTTTCCCAGCTTCACCATATACAGGGGTCCAGCTTTGTTCACTGGTTGTAGGGATAAAAGAATGCCAGCAGCAGGAACACGTGTGGTTCTCAGAATGCTGGCCACATGTTCTCCATTCTTCTTAAGACCATGAAGTGTGTGAAAGCACAGAAAGCAGAAGTGCTGGTTTCTACCCTTTGGAACAGAGCATGAGCTTTATTTCTTCCAGACACCTTTGGGAACCATGCTACTACAGATGTGCTCTTGCAGGTAGTGGGGAGCCCCGTTCAAATGCACCAGATGCAAAATCCCTGTTTATAAAATAGAGATGCTAAGCTGTCCTGGAGCCCCACTCATCCCCCTCTGCTCTTTGCCCTGCAAAGACTCTCCTCCATCTTGTGTCCGTCGCTGGCTGAGGACACTGGCTACAGAAATATTTTGGTGCTTGTCACAAATGCTGTTCTCCATCCATGGAGACAGAGTTGTTTTGAGTGCCTGAACTTAAGTGTCAGATGATGTGAGTCCTGACTTTGCCAGTAATAAGTACAAACATGGACACTATAGTCTGAATGCTCATGTCCCCCAAAATCATGTTGAAACTTAACCCCTAACAGGAGGTGGCCCTTCTGAAAGGTTGATTTGACCATGAGAGTAGAGCCCTCATGAACGGGATTAGCATTTTTATAGGAGATACCTCAGAGACCTTTACTGTCACCTGTCATGAGAGGACACAGGAAGAAGGTATAGTCTGTGAATCAGAAATCAGGTTGTTGCCAGATAACAAATTGCAACACTTTGACCTTGGACTTCCCAGCCTTTAGAAATGTGAAAAGTAAATTTCTCTTGTTTATAAGCGGCCTAGTTTATGGTGTTTTGTTGTAGCAGCCCAAATGGATTAAGACAATGCAGAAGTAACTACTATAACTTCATGTTCCTCACCTGTGAAATGGGGACACTTTTGGCTTTAGAAGGTATGAAAGAGTTGACGTGTGTAAAGGACCTAGTATAGATTAAGAAAGTCCTCAGTAACGAGTATGTAGTTTTAAAACTAAATAAAACTCAATTCCAAGTAATATAGAATACTACAATTTTAGAGGAGAAAAAAGTAAAATCAATAAAGTTAATGAGGGCTTAACAAATTGATAGTCTCGCAATCATTTAATCACTTTTCTCCCAGTATTAACCCCTATTCTAATTAGCAGTTCTACCCCAAATGACATATGTCGTAATTGCACCCCCTTTCACTGTAGACAAAAACTTTTGTATGTATGGTGATGCAAATGTGGACTTCAGGGATGCTAATGGTATAATGAGCCAGAAGTTAATGAACAGGAAACTGAAAAAGAATGAGGCAGACAAGCTGGCACCAGAGAGGGCTGTGGGGCAGGAAGTATGAACCAAGCATGTCGGGTGTGCTGGACAAGAGGCAGCCTCCACATTGGCCAGAAGCAGACTTGACTGTGTGCGCTTGCAGAAGGAAGATCACAAGGCGAGTCTCTCCTTTCAACCAGGCCAGTGGACTTTGTAGGTAGTGCCCACTGGTGTTGCCAGTGTCAGTGTACAGATATACAGCGTGCAGATACTCTGGGTGCTATCTACCTTGCCCTTCAATGTATCTGCCTGGTTTACTCTTGGTTCAGATGTATTAGTTCTACTACCCACGTGGATTACAGACTTCTTTGTAGCAAAGATGCCTTCTCTTTCACATTCCTTTCCCAAAGGGTTGCCACCTAGCAAGAGTATATGTTTAAGGCAAGATACAGCAGGAAAATGGAAACCACTTCAGGCATTTCAAACAAGGCCGGACCTGCAAGAGAGAATAAGAGGGCTGTTAGAAAATCAGAAGGAAGCAAGTAAGCAGTAATCCCCAAAACGGAAGTAGCTAATACCCCTGGGCTGAAGGCCAATTGTTTGCTCCAGTTGTTGCAAGCAGGCTGGAGAAGCTTGGCATTTTATTCCAAATCCATGCAAGAGGTGCTATTTCTGCCTGGGTTGGAACCAAGAAAAAGGCACCGGCCCTTTCTGAGTTGCTAGAGTCTAGAATCAAAGCAACTCTACAGTTCCTATAGCAACTGCCATCAGCTACCTCACCAAAATGACACTAAAGTGTGCAAGCCAAGAGCCTTCAGCTTCATCTTTCTTCCTTATTGCTCCTCTCTACCTCTGTTATAATTGGGGTTGAAGTGCCACCTAAAAGTTCATATGCTTTAGCGCTGTTGGGAGATGGTAGAACCTTAGATGATGGGGCCTGGTTGGAGGAAGTTAGGTTACTGGGGACATGTCCTTGAAGGGAATATTAGGATCCCAGGTCTTCCTGTCTCTTGCTTTCTACTTCCTGGCTGCAATAAGGTGAGCAGCTTTACCTTACACGGCCCACCATGATGTTTTGCCTCCCCATAAGCCAGAAACACAGAGCCAAGAAACCATGAACTAAGACCTCTGAAACTGTGAGCCAAAGTAAATCTTTCCTCCTTTTGGATTATCTTAGGTATTTTGTTACTGTAATGGAAAGCTGGCTAGCACAACCTCCAATTTTCAGAACCAAATGGAAAGACAGTACTGGTAAAGGAGCCTGAGACATTTGGATTGCAGCCTCCCATCCCCAGCAGTACAAAACGTGGAGAGGCAGGTGTAGAGCTGGACGGCAACAGATAAAAACTTGGCACACATTTTACTGGAAGGAACACTAAGTTTAACATGTTCCCTCCAGCCTAAAATACTGATAGTACAGGCATGACTGTCCCATCTGGAAGCCTGTATCACCTGCTAGGACTATCTCATATGCCTGACCCCAAGTCAGCTTCCCCATGGGACAGTCATACATGTACCAGCAGTGGTTCAGAGCTACCTGACAATATGATGTACAAATTATGGCCCAGTCTTTGAAAACCTGAAATGAAGCCCATATCTGACACTCAGTAATTATGTGGTCTTGTATAACTTTCTTACTTGTAAATGAGAATAACAGTACTACTGCACGGAGTTGTTGAGAGGACTAACTGATGTAATGCACGTGAAAATCATTGAGCAATAATAAAATTTGTGTATTGTTTACATGAGCCTGCCAGCAGTTATCTACTTTACTGCATATGAATCAAAATTTAGAGTTTGTGTTTTTATAAGTTAGTAAGGATATCAGTAGAAGTTGACAATTTACTGCCTGTACATGTCACAGAAAAACATTGCTAAGAGGAGACGTGAGATCAGCACTACTTGTCAATTTAGCAAATTTTATTTATTTTTCGCAATTCTCTTTTGATGGGTCACACCCAGAGATAAGCAGCTGAGCCCTCTTAGCAGCAGGAAGGAAGGGAAGCTAGCCTTGGGTTACACAAATGAACTTATTAGGAGGATTTATAAAGCCATCTAGTTAATCAGAAAGGAGGGGAGTGAAAGGGCCTTGCTTAGCCAAGCCGAGATCGCCTGCTGGACAATTAGAGGCGTAGTTTTCATTATACTGTTATCGTCCTCAATTGGGGTCAGGCATATGAGTGAGGGTACAGCTGGTGGGCGGAGGCCATAAGGCTGTTAATTAATCACAAGGGGGTGGAAACCAAGGACGAGTGCTCTTCTCACTTTGATTTTGCGTAGTCCCTGTTCCACCACATTGACCCACTTTTCCTAGGTTGACCTCTGTTAGATTTCTGCACATTGTTACATGTTAGGTCCTCATTTGCAAGTTACCAGTGAAGTTGTTTTAGCAAATCGTTGGTTTTGGTCTTCATTGGATGAAGCCTGCAATTAATTTCTTTTAGCTATCTTAGAGTAACAAGCTAGTTCACACAATGTCAGAGATTTAAATTTAAATTTTAATGGTGGATTTAAACAGTTCACACGTGGTTTCAATATTTGAGCTGTTTTACAATATAACAGCAACAGCTGGTTTTTGTTGTCTCAGACACTTGTGAATACTACCAAACTCATTTAATCTTCAGAAAATCATGTCAGGTATGAACTTTGGTCCTCATTTGTACCACTGGAAAAAAAAATCAAAGTGTACAGACCTCCAGTAACTAGCATAAGGCTGAACCAAGTGGAGAATCAGCTTTGAACAAAGGCCACACTGACTCCAGTGTGTGTCCTTGCCCATTAGAAAGCACCTCTCAAAACTTAAAGCTTTTTTCTGTGTCTGATTGTTTCAGGAATGTTCACCTAACTCTGTACAACATATTTACAGTGCAAACTTTTGTGAACAAATGATCCTCTTCTGTTAGCCATTTAGTCTCTAAGACAGATTGTGTCCGCATCCAGGGATTGTCTCTTCCAGTGTTGATGTTATTTTTCTCAATACTCTGACTTACTGAGAAGGAAAATCTCTATAAATAATTTCTTCACAAATAAAGAAATGTAGTTACCAAAGGACCAGAACAGGCATCTGGCACCAGTAGCAACTTGGATAGTAGTACTGTACAGATATGGAAACAGTCCCTATGAGACCATAGCTACTTAGTAGCAGCATATGGTCTAGACAGCATCTGGCTCTGGATGAGTTTCTCTCATCCCCAGAGTCCTGGAATCACGTGGCACTTTTAAATTAGTCGCTACCATTTGAAAAACACTTGATTTCATGTAAATATTTAAATTCGGTTTTAAAGCAGTCAGGTGATCTGGCAATACTGGGTAAATATTCCCCTGACCACAGTCAGCTGGAACTGAGGGTCTGCAACTGCTCATTGCCTTTAAACAGTGCCACTGGGTGCAGTCATTCTTTAGTTTTGATGGCTTAGTCCCCACAGGCATCTGAATTTGAGACTTCTAGTTTGGAACAAAGACTTCCTGATTGCTATTGAGTCTTTTCTTTCCCCCTCTAACATTACGTAGTTCTTTTAGAATAGTATGGCCACTTAGAATTCTAACACTTTTGCAAAAATGTTTAGTTTATCAGATGACAGCTCCTCTTGGATGATACAACTTGTGTCTCTTCCTCAGCGCTCCCTCTTCTTCTCTGTCTGACATAGAGAATTTGTGGAAATGTATTGGTTGCAGACAAGGTCAAAAGAAACCCTGATCACTGCCCACTTACATGCAATAAGATATAAGTAAATACCTTTTAAATTATGTCCTACAGACATGTACTAATACAAATTAAGTAGATGCTAATTCTTTTTTCTTAAAACAGTTCCTTTTGAAAAAGCAGGGCTCTGCTGTTAACCCTAACATTTTAGTGACCTGCCTATTAAAGAATTCTATTTGCAATAAATTAATTAATTAAAAACCAAAAAAAGTATATTTCAAAGCCAGTTGACTATACTGTCATTAGCCAGTACTCAAGCTTAGGTCTGAAGAAATACATTCAAGAAAGAACAAACTGACTTGTCTTTCCAATTATGTTGTTATGTCAATCATTATATTGTATTAACTTCTAGTTTTCTAATTATGTATCATCAGGATTTATGACTTCTAAACATTTGCTTGCTATCTAGCTATTTTTGATGCAAAAATAAATTGGATAATGAAACTAATTCTATTTCCCGCTGAGATAATGCATTTTTAATTACTCAGAAGGGAGTCAAATTAAGTAGCATTTATCCAAAATAAATGCAGGAGGTAATAAAATATTTCTATGACATATTTAATTCAAAACACTCTTGTTATACGAAATAATTTAGATTAGGAGTATATGAAGGAACAGGTTGCCCAAACACAGCCCATTTCTTTTGCTCTTGTATATTTTATCTGCCAACAGGCAAGTGATTAAACTCTGGATTTACCAGGTTTTCCTGTGGGATCCTTGAAAATGTGACTGATTGCAAGTGGTTTTGTTCATGTTTATGTACAGTTTGTCTCTGAAAGGGCCCAGATGTGAGCACTGTAATGCCAGTTCTCTCCAACAGAAACCATACTTGCAGTAGTGAACTCTCCTTTTTACATCTGCCATGGTCCAGTGGCACTGCAGAGCTCTGTGGCTTCAGTCACTAGCTGGTGACAATCAGCAGATTCTAAAGCCTTTCAAAACCCTGAAAGAATAGCTAATGGTAGTACACAATGCTGAAGGGATGAAGGAAATAATGGATATTCAAATGTTGATGCAATTTAGCTTCTGAAAAAGCGATTACACTTCATTTTCTTTGATTAGCTTTTTCAAGTTTTGACTTCAATTCTTTATTGTTTAAGTTCTGTAAGATGACATTCACAAAAACATTACCACATGAAATCTGTCAGAAATGTTTAGACAGTTGTAATCACAAAGAGGAGCAAAGCTTGCTTTGTTCAGTACTGTTGACCCTGCTGTCCTACTCTGATAGCTGCTGATTCAACTTTTAAAGGATCTAAATGATTTCTTTTTAACTGTTTGAGCACAGTGGCTTTTAGTTTCTCTGTCTGATAGGGATGGTGTTCAGCTGACAGAAACTTGAAAAATGAGTTAAACACAATAGTGATATTTTGCTCAGAGCACAGAAATCTGGTGGGCAGCAGCTGGGGGAAATGTGGCACTCAGAAATCATCTTTAGGGTATGATCCTTTTATTTGGTGTTTTTTCCCTTCTGAGGTTGTATCCCTAGTCCTGATTGTTTCATTTTAACTGCTGGTCATGCACATATTTTATGCAGGAAAACGGAGAGGGCTAAAAGATGCAGACTTCACGGCAGTATTATTCTTCCAACCGATGCGTGTATCAGATTGGGCTAATGTTAAGTTTGAGTGCTGTGAGTTTGCAATGAAATAGAGTTCTTGAACTTTGATGAGATTAACGTATAAGCCTACCTGTCATCTAATCTTTTCATATTCAGTAATACCAGAGTCTTGCCCCAAATGTAGAGAATAAATCTTTTCCTCTTTAGGAGCTTCCTTTCAGGAAAGGGACAAGCTCTGCAATGCTACTTTAAATGAGCTCACAGTGGTTTTCAATATTTAGTGTGCATTCAAATCACCTGAAAGAATTATTGCAATACAGATTTTGGCAGGTTTAATGTAGAGCCAAAAAAATCTGCCTGATGTCATGGTCTGGAGACTAGACCGTGTTTTGAAAGCCTACAGGGTTAGAAGAATTTTATTTATAAAATGTCAAAACTCCTGTTAGTGAGGAAGTCTTAGATGAGGCTCTGAATGAAGCCTTAATTTTTATGACTTAAGTGTTGATGCCTCTTAATTCAGCAATTATTTTCTGAGTACCTACTGTGTTCATGGCACTGACAGACAACTGCTAGTGGTGAGAAAAGAAAGAAGTTAAAGATTCTTTCTTTAAAAAGCTCACAGACAAATGCTGATCAAGATTACAAAATTTCATTTAAGTAGCAGCAAGACATTCAAGAGATCTCTTACACAACATGGTGACTACAGTATTGTATGTTGTATTCTTAAAAAGTGTTTAGAGTAGATTTTAAGTGTTCTCACCAGAGGAATGATGACTGTGAGAGGTAGTACATATGCTTCTTCGCTTGATTTGGCCATTCTACAAGGTACATATGCTTCAAAACATAATCGTGCAATTAAATATATGCTGTTTTACCTGTCAACTTGGAGGAAAAATGTTGTTTTATTTTTAAAGTTTATAAACATACATTAGGTACCTAAATAACTAGAGTGAAAGGGCAGAGAATTTGTCTATAATTCTTCTGTGAAATGTCAGTAGGGTCTACAAATTTTTAATGGAAAGCCAAATTTCTTTGATCGTATTATTCCAATTATTCTAAAAGCTATTCTGCATTTTAAGGTGCAGCCGAGGTTTGTGTCCTGTGATTCCTGAGTCCCAGGTAACTGTTGTTTCAGGGGTGTCCCTCCCAATTCACCTCATGTCCTCTTCAAAGCAGGCTGAACTTTACCTTCCTCCCCCCACCCATCCTGTCACACTCCAGGAAAAATGAGGGAAAGCCATTGGAAGTAACACTTGAGACCCAAGGTCTAAATCAGAACCTTTGACTGAAGAAATAACATACCTTGTCCACAGAAGGCAAATTACCCCTGTGTCAGAGATAAAAATAACAAGCAAATTCAGTATTGATGGCCCATATGGTTAGTTATCTGGCATCTTTAGGGGGAGGGTAAACACCTTCCCTACTGTTGCTGGAAAGACTGGCAGAGAACTCCTCCTGGTTCCTGCTAATTGCTAATTTATTCTAAGACGTATTAAGAGAGTGGAGATAGTAGTGGGGATGGGTTTAATATACTTTAAACTGCCTACCAACCTGAGAAAAGATTTGTGTCCCCAATAAAATACGTTATCGAGGAAAGATAGGGAAATGCAATAAATGCGTAAATTCATGTAAGTTAAGCTAAATTTCTTCTTTAATTGAATCGGCTAGAGACACAGTAGTTTAATTACAGTTCTCAAAAATACTATACTGATATACATTTTCCATGTGCCACTAAATAGCCATCACTAATACATGTGTTTTAATGTGAAAGAATATACTTAGTAAAGACCTTAAATGGCTAAACTTCTCTTACGTACCTAATAAAAATTTCCTGTTTAAAATTTCTTAAGGTTTAAAAATTTAGTATATTAGAACCTCACTGTATGGGATATGTCTAAAAATAACAAAAATAACTTAGCTGCTTCTGTCAACACTGAAAGTAGTGGGTAGAATGTGGGAATAACACGAACCTGGTTTTGAGTTATGGTTCTTCCTTTTTATGTCCAAGTGCCTGTACAATGGGAGAATAATGCTTACTTCAGAGGAGTTTAGAGGATTAAATAAAATAAGGTACAGAAAATATGTAGTGTTTCATACCTACTGACCATGCAACAAATATTTTCTCTTCTACCTATAATCTTTCTGGTATTTGTCCTTCCTCTCCTCTCCCGTTTTTCTTCTCCTTTTCTTCCTTCTTTCTTTGGCTTCATTTGTGTATCCTACTGAGTATTTTCCTACTTAAGGGAACCACCTCATTGAAATTCTAGCATTATTTTTACCTTCTGAAGTAGTCATTCAGAAAAAAATCATGCTCATGAAAAGGCTGAGAAACGTTGCTGTAATACAGTGGATTACAAACCACTGCTGCAGTTCTAATTTGACCTTCTGCCTTTTTTTCTCATGGCCAATAATCTAAAAATGGTTTTTATGTCTTTAAATAGTTGGAAAAAATAAAAAAGAGGATACTATATAACGATGTGGTAATTACATGAAATTTGAAGTTCAGTGTTTATAAATAAAGCTTTATTGGGACACACATGAACTTATTTTAGTATTTTCTGTGTCTGCTTTTGCACAATAAAGAACAGTTAAAGACTTTCAACAGAGACTGTGACCTACAAAGACCAAAATTTACTATAAGATCCTTTACAGAAAAAATGTGCTGACCCCTATCTTATAGAAACAAAGAATTCAGAAATTTTAATTTGGCTCTGAAGCTAGCTCTACAAAGGGAAGTTTCACAGTGGGAGCAGCTATATGGAGAAGACCTTTCCCAGGGAGATAATGCAGTTTCTGATACAATTATTTGCGTGCACAAATGAAAAAGCATCCCTCTGCTCTTCGCATCATCCCATTAACTCCTGGCAAAATTAAGTGAATGCTCACTGTCCAGTGGAGTTTTGTAAACTAGCTTGCTTTCAGAGAACTTTATCTATGAAGCAATCAAGACACTGGTCTGGGGAAGGTTGGTACACTAAAGGTTCCTTAAAAGGATCTCTATGAGCAGTTCGGATCTGCATTTCAGAAGATACCAAAATCTTTTCTCCTTTACCTAGTTAGTCAATTATCCTTGGGAAACCCATTGTCTCCAGCAAGTTGGGAATTCTGTTGTTTCTCTTTGGGAGAAGAACTACCCATATCCAGTATCCATTCTGAGCACCATTGTGAAGGATTTTAAAGGCACAGATCGAAACTCATCACACATTCCCTGATAGCATCCCCTGATAGAGTCGGTACTGGCATTTGTGAATAAATGCATATTGTTCTTCAATTAAATGCAAGCAGCTATTCCTATGAGGATTAGTGGCGCAGTATTTTGTGCTAAAAGAATGGAACTGGGTTAAAAAAGTGAAAGGTCAAGTTTTTGTTGTGTTTTGTTTTCCTGCAGCCATGTGGAAAGATACAGCTCCACCCAGTATCCAGTGACAGAGACTGACGGACAAGATAGAGGGATGAAAGCATTAGGTAGGCTTAAAGCTCAGACCAGCCAGTGAATTTAATCAGTTAAGGAACACCAGCTGCCCATTGCATTTGGCACTTCTGACTTTCTGTGACGGCATCTAATTCCTCTCCTGTCTCAAAGTTTCAGCCAGTCTATTATGCACATTGCTGCTTCAGTCCCTCAGTGAGTAGATGAATGAACCCGTCTACTCCTCAGCCCTGATTAGCCAGTCATTCATTCCGTGGAGTGCTAATTATGTGCCAGGTGCCACGCTAAGTGAGTGAGACACAAAGCAGAGCAAGAAGTGTGTCCTGCCCTCCACAGCAAGGCGTGTACAGGCTCCCAGTAGAGACAGTACGTAAATACGTGAGTTGAAGTACTGTGGGCTTCTAATCGATGCCTCCCCGTGTGAGTGAAAATTGTTTCCTGGGGAGAGACAGGTAAACCAACAGTTGCGGTTCAGTGGAAGCCAGGAGTTGGCCAGAGGAAGAACATCGGACTCAGAGGACCACCTCCTAAGAGGCTTTCATGGGGAGGAGTTGAGGCTTAACAAATGGATAGGAGATGAATGGAGGCAAGGCAGAGTAATATTCAGGAACCATAAAGACCTGGAAGAAAGTGGCACCCTTGTGTCTAAAGCAGGTGGATCAGGAGGGTTAAACAGCACGTGTACGTGGGAGGGGTCACATTAGAAATGAGCAAGGGTCAGATCCTACAGGACACCGTAGGTTCTAAGCGGAAAGCATGGACATTAAGCTGGAGCTGTGGGAGCCTGAGCAGAGTAGACACACGACTGGGAATTTGTACTGATGCCCAGGAAGTCCAGTGGAGAGCAGGGGCGGCATCGGTGATGAACGTGCCCACCCTCGTTAGTGCTTTTAGGCTGACATGGCGGCTGATAACACCTCCAGAAGGTGAAAGTGAGAGCGGTGGGGAGAAAGGCTCAGCTGAACTCTGGGACTTTTAAGGGTGTGTGTGTGTGAGAGAGAGAGAGAGAGAGAGAGAGGGAGGGAGAGACATAGAGATTCTCCTTGGAGTCAAAGCTCCTAAGAATAATTCAGGACTCAGTTTTCTGTAGTATGGAAGGAAAGACAAGGTAGGCTAGAAATCTGGGAGAAGATACTTTCAACAATGTGGAACAGTTTTGAAATTGAGAAACATGTAAGATAAATGGAGGAAAAGAGATGTACGGGGGCTGGAAGTGGACATTGGAGAGCTCGAAAGTGGATATTGTGGAGCTTAAGGGAGGACACTAGTTAACAATGCCGTGTGGCCCAAAGGTCAACTTATACCGTGATAGAAAATGTCATTCCACATTCCAAGAACCTCAAGCGTAGATGTGCGGGATTCCCCTGCAAGTGATTCCTACCTCCTTTCCCCAGACTATCACCTTTTACTTTTTGTGTTCACCATGTTATAATGTTCTACTCCTCACGTATGTCCCTGAGTTTGCATCTCTTTCTCCTTTTCCTTCATGGGAATGAATGCTGCAGACGCCATCACCTTCAGTTTTGATTAGTCTGTCATTAATCTTTCCCTTCCCTTGACAATAACAGTGCTTTTGCTCTTTATCTCTGTCACTAGTCACTTTCTGCCTAATATCATGATAATTCATATAATTGTACTTTTTCTGCTCAATTGCAAAGCATACAAACCATATTTTCAGAATATTCTGTTATTCCACTATTTGACTGTACTAAAGACATAATCATCTTTTACTGATGATTGGAAGAACTCTCAAACCAACCCCCCTACACAAAACTTTGGCTCTTTTGCAAATATTCTCACAATATTCTTTCATTATTTGTTGTAATGGGCAATTTTAAATTTGGATACAAAAGATCCTACTTAGAAATCTGGGAATGGAAAAGCATTGTAAAGCATGAGTGTTCAGACTTGGATCATGCGAGGAATTTTGGGAGCACTGAGGCCTGAGTCCCACCCAAGAGCTTTGGGTTTTATTAATAAGGCTGGTGGCCTGGGCTTTGGGAACCCTCAGATCTCCCCAGCTGGTTCTAATGTGTAATAGATGTTGAGAACCACATTTTTTTTCAAACTGATTTACATTTGATGATCACATCTTTTACTAGTGATGACATATTGTTTCTACATGGAAATTTGTATGTAGTTACAAAGAAGATTTATTTTTAAACTGTAATATATTTTCTTTCTCTTCCTTCCCATGTCCCCAATCAATGAGAGAACAATCCTCAAAGGATGATTGACAGAGTGCTTTGTCTCTGCCAGGGAAAAACAGCAATTCCTTTTATAAATGCATTGTTTTGGCCAGTTGCCAACAAAGAACAAAGTCTTGAATATATAAAAATTTTCATGTTTGTGTGATAGAAAATGCATTTGCTTTTATACTGACATTTTGAGGCACATTAACATTGTTCAAAGTAGTAGGGCCCCATATCAACTTTATTCTTGTTAAGTTTTAGCTAAGCAAAACTTTCTTTAAAAAAAAAGGTTGATAAATGCTATTTCCTAAGAACTGTCCAAGTGTTATACATGTCTAGTAATCATGTCTCTGGAAAAAAATGCAAATTTGTTTCTTTTGACGGAGGAGAGGGATAAGCGCACAGAAATCCATCAGTTCAACCCAGTGTTCTCCAGCTTATGTTTCATAGGAGAAATCATGGCACTGATCTCCTGCTTATCTTCTCTGTTAGAAATGATGAAGTAATGCTTATGTGCATTTTGTGGCATAACACATGCTAAGTTATATAGAGAGACTATAAACAGCTAGGTATGTTTAAGACTGCTAACTAAATTATTGTGCGTATCCCACATTATTAATTTCATGTTATGTGATTGTCACATGACCAGCACAGGAATCAAAAAACAAAGCAGCTTCCACTTTGCCATGGCTGCCCTGCACTGCTACACTGTGGAGCTTGTTCAGCCCCCAGAAGAAACCTCGCACTCATCACCCACTTGTGTTTAATCAGAAGTCTTCCAGACGCTTGACCCCCCGAAACACTTTCAATTACCTTATTATTATGTCCACTTTAGTTTACTTGTTAAAACTCCCAATTTTAGTCAAACCCAAGGCTTGGCTCCTTCCCCAGCCCGAGCTTGCTAGCATGAGCAGAACACCTCAAGCTCATCAGCTCGTGCTGGTGTCTGCTGAGTTGTCTGGAGACCCTCCTACCCCTCATCTCCCCGCGGCCGCCTACCTTTTCTGGTGAGCAGATTATAACCCTTTCCTTAGTCCCTGAGCAGCCAGCTGGGCCCCTCCAGCATCCTTTTAAACCCTTGCCAAGATGCAGTTAAAAGAGTTCTATGCCATGCAAGCGTTTTGATTTATAATCTCAGAATGACTTGCCTTCCCCTGAACTCTCTTGGCGTACTGCGCCGTTCCCGTACCGGTGTTCCTTTATTCTTTCCAGTACAGTCATTCATGTTACAGCTGCTGGGGGCGCTCTTCAATCATCTCTGTTCTTCCTCTCAATGGGTAGGATTAAACCCCAATGTATTAAAGTAAAAATAAAGGCGTCTATAAAATGTGTAGTTATTATATAAAGTCAACATTGTATATGTGTAAGCAAGTATATAAATGAAGACAGAAAGAATTACTCAATTTTTTGCTGATTTCATCAGATTAAGAGGAAAACTAGATCTACGCTTTTATAATTTTTAGTATATTATAAAATGGAAATAAAGACAATCATTTAAAACTGTTTTATCTGAAATAAAGTTGTTCCATGAAACAGTTGTCATATTGAATGCGTTATAGCAAGAGCAGACAGCAAATTATTTCTTTCTTTTACCAGAAATATATATCTAAAGACTTTCTGGGACTTCTGAGGGACAGATTTTTTTATTGTTTAATTTTTCAGTATATTTAATGTCTCCATTTCAAGAGCTTTTGGCTAATCAGCCTATTGCCTCCCTGGCTGTCTTCCCTATCTTTTGTTATCTTGTTTTTAACCTAGTATTAGTGAACATCCAGATGCAGACTAAAAGCCAGCTTATTAAATATTTAAGAAATCATACTAAGATGGCATTTGTGCCTTCTTTCTAACAGCTGCTAGGTGCATCACCGGATCCTTTATTACATTATGTAAAGTGCAGTGGCATTGTTATCCCCTCAATCCACTTAAAAATGAACAAGGTCAGACTATTTCCAATAGCACCAAAGAGATTAAATGCGAGATTTCAAAGTTAACTTCATCACGATTTTGAAACTGTTCAGCATTTACTTAGGGCTGTGTGTATTTATTACTGCTCAGCGGGAGGCCTCCGTTTCTTCTCAACATTGTGTGATTTCGGTAGTTCACTTAAAAAGCAATTGTAACAAACTGAATAGGGTGGGCCGACAGCTTGCACAGTGGTGACTCTTGGGCATCCCACTAATTTTCTTTGGCAAAAGACGGGGGCAGGAGGAGCTTTTACACCATACACTAAGTGTCTCATTTCTTCCTCACAAATGAAGTGGCCTCTTCCTATTGTTGCTGATTGCCCTTTATTTTGGTGAAAAACGGCCAGGATTGTTGCAGCTTCAAGGTTTGTCAGCCCAGTTGGAAAATAATTATATTCTGAGCTACCAAAAAGAAGATAATGGTGAATCTGCTGACGCTGAGGAAAGGCCAGTTCTGAGCAAAGAGGGCTGCAGTGCACACTTTGCACTCTGGCCTTTCTTTTATTATGTTCACTGTTGAGTTGTTTGGTATAAAAATTACCTGGAGAGACATACGACCTTTGTCATTTTTACAGCAGATGTTGGCACTGTTGTAGCTGAAAATGCAAGACATCAGCGTTCCATGCTGTGCCAGCACTCAGCCTGCTCTACTCCCAAACCCTCTCTGCCCACAGCTTTCCTGCTGTTCGATTACAAATGATACTCAGACCCTTCGGTGCTACATAAGTCTCTCTACAGGTGAAAGTCTCCCCCACCTCTAAATTCCCACACAGAAAAAATAGTATGTCTATATATTTTCCCAAATGTATGTTTATGTTTGAGGAATAAAAATATTTAAAGAACTATGAAGCTATATAGAAACTATATTGTGAAACATAAACTGAAATTCAGTTTGATTTGTGAGCATGTAAGCATTTCAGATTTTTTCACCGATAGAAAATAAAAACAAAATAAAATTAGTAAAAACTGTGCTTGTTCTTAAGGAAAACCCTACCACTATCACAGTCAAGTAACCAATGTATTCCTAACTCTGTTTGAATCCTGCTTCAGTTATTCTAGGAGTTTTTCAGAAAACACCAAATGTGTAATCATCACCTCACAATCCATATCCAGATGTTTATTTCTCCCTGGTCTGGCTTAATGGAAAATAGCACAGTGTTCTAAGCAGAAGCCCTCATCAGTGGCTGAACCTCTGGAGCGCGGCAGCAAGACATACTGCCACCGTCTGAGCCTCAGTTTCTCCATCTGTAGGTTCATGATCCCTTTCCTAGAATCTTTCAGTCAGATGAGTGTTAGGATTCAGTGTTGTTTTTAGAATTTTGATTTACAAAGGTGAGAGTGCATATACAAATATTACCTAACACCCCCAGTGGGGTCTAATGCAGCATTATATCATCCAACATAATAGCAACTCCTCATTAACATATGCAGATACTCACACTTTGTGAGCTAGATAAAGACTGTACACAGATTACATTTGTCACCAGTACGTTTTGTAAGCCTTTTAGGAGAGTGATTGTGAGCCTCTACTCAATCCTACTCTGAGAGCTTTATTTGGCAAATAGCATTCCTCCGCCAGTGGTAGCTATTATTGTATTTAAATTAAAGACAGAGATGGGAGAATCTCATCCCTTACACCAGTCAGAATGTGAGGAAAGAAATTCTCAAAATTCACCTTTGGTTCTCATTGGATTTTGTTTCTTGCTGACATTCATTCTTCAAGAAAATATTCACAGGAGGACATAATGCCTTTTTGAATAATTTTAGATGTAGATATGTTACTGTCCTTGGAGGTGATTCATGCAATCGGAATTCATATGATTAGAAGAAGAAATGAGGGTTCCATGACATGGAGTTAAAATTAGGATGAAGATATTTTTAGCTTTTTCTCTTTTTCACCATAATTCTTACTTGAAGGGATAAAATCAATCACTTCACCAGTCCTCTAGTGCCTGAACTGCCTGCAGAGATTTATGTTAATGCTAAATTTTGCATGTGACCTTCACCACAAAGCTTGGGACATAGGTGTCCCAGTGTCACCATGAGGTATCTCTCAGAAGTTTTTCCAACAGTAAGATGTCAGAGTTTGTAAATTATTTGATTAAAAAATAAATGGTGAATTTTCAAGTAATATATTTTGGATGAATATTATGCAGTGTGTCCTGGCAAGAGAAGTTTTAAGATCCTCTTTTCTAGCATATCTAGCTATTTAATGAAAGTATGTAGATTTTCTTCTTTTCGTAAGTACATGTCTTATTTTACAAATGCAAAGAGTAAGTTTTTAAAACTGAGTTCTAGCAACTTCTTGATCTTTTTTTTTGTGTCTAAATCTGCATATGTTTACCACTTAACCAACTTAAAGTGTGCAGTTCTGTGGCGTTAAGTACTTTCACACTGTTGCATGACCATCACCACTTTCCTTTTCCCCTAGTAAAAGTCCTCACATGTTTAGCATGTAACTCCTCGTTCTTCCCTCCCCTCACCTCTGCCCACTGCCAACCACTCTTCTGCTTCCTGTCCCTAAGATTCCGACTGTGCTGGTATCTAACACACTGTAAGTGGATCATGAAATAGTTGTCCCTTTGTGAGCGCCTTATTTTTACTTACCATAATGTCTTCAGGATTCATCCATATTGGAGTCAGTGTCAAAATGTCCTTCTTTTGGGGGCCTTAAAATTTTTCCATTGTATGTGCAGATCACATTTTCTATATCTGTCCATCGATACCTGGGTTGTTTCTACTCTTAGGCTATCATGAACAATGCTGCCCTGAATGTGCAGATTCCTGGTTCTGAATTAGTACAGTTATCCTCTGTGTGTTCAGTGATGGTTCCCGTTATCTTAACTAAGTCTGTTAATGCGCCAACTCAGTTAAAGTCTCAATAGCAGAAATTTAGCATAAATAGCAATTTTAAATTTCAGGTTTGACTGTGAAACCTTGATATCTACCTTGTTGCCCACCTGTAAACTAAGTTGCCAGCCTGGACATGGAGAGAGCCTTAGGAAAGGTGTGCGTGGTCCCTTTTGTGGTGAAAGGACAGTGCAGGGACATCACCAGGTAGTTTCTTATGGCCAGTACTGAAGGTCACTTCAAACTCAGAATCCAGAGCAGACTAGAAAGAGAAAAGATTGGTTTCGCTACTCAGTTATATTTTTTAACCTCAGCCTGTTCCTCCTTTTACTCTGCTGCCTTCTCCCACTTCATCATCCTGCAAAAAAGGAACCAAGTAGCTCCTCAGTTATTATTCTGTAGTACTGGGGATTGAACCCAGAGCCTTCACTCTGATCTATATCCCCAGCCCATCCTCCCTCCCTCCCTTCTTTCCTTGCTTTTTCTTCCCTCCCTCCCTCCCTCTCTCACTCCTTTCCTCCCTTCCTTCCCTCCTTCCTTCCTTTTCTTTCTATTTTACTTTGAAATAGGCACTAAGTCTGTAAGTCACCCAGGCTCAGTCCAAAATTTATTCCTGCTTCAGCCTCCCAGAGTGCTGAGATTACAGGTATGCATCACCAAACCCTGCTCCAAATAATTCCTTACAAAAGAGCAAAAAAAACTCTTATTAAATAGGAAAAAATATTTCTCATGATAGGTTGGGAAGGTAAAGGAAACCATATCTGCTGGAGTACTTTGAATTCTAATGAATCCAAGGTAGATAACCAATGACATTTTCAGATGCAAAATTAAATCATGCTCAGATTTCTAGTACATTCAAAACATTTTATATAGCCACAAAATTGCATTTACTCTTTCCTACTGCAACTGCTACCATGGATCTGGCAGCTACAGGATGAAGTAGTAGCTAGGCCATATTTTCAGTTTTAATGAAAATTCTAATTGGCTGTGGGCCCAGTTATTTTTTATTTATAATCTGGGCATAGAAGTCTCTTTTACCTAACTTGTTGATGGATTGCTTATTCAAACACATAACTGATAGTTTTGTCTAGTTTTATCTGTATTACCTTGCCAACATATTCCTTCTGTCAGATACACAATCTCATCCTGTTTTGGATGTGTACCCTATAGGAGGGGGTGGTCCCCTATCTTTTATGACACCTGGACCACCTCCCCGTCTCCCACCCTTTCTCTCCCAGGCACATTCGCCCTTCCCTCTAGCTCATGAAAGGTGACCTAAGAAAGCCAGACCCCTGTTCTCCATTTGCACAAGTGTGAACTGGAATCAGAACAGGGAAGAAAAGAGAGTTTTGAAAAGGAAGTTTGTATCATAAGAGTTAAAAGCATAAACTAAAGCTATGCCATGCTCAGACATACTGAACCTGAGACAAAAAAGAAAAAAATCC
>PVLD010012865.1:8787-58509 GCA_004027595.1 Dinomys branickii | reverse complement strand
ATTTTTTTTTTTTTTGCGGTACTGGGGATTGAACTCAGGACCCTGCGCTTGCTAGGCAAGCGCTTATTCCACTGAGCTATATCCCCAGCCCCTCATCATGGTAATTTTATAAAGTGGACTTTATATACGTAAGCTACACAAACCCAGCAGATTCTAGGGGGACAGGGTTTGGAAATAACTTGAAGAAAGGAGTTGTCCACATGGAGTTTCTAACCACTTTTACTCACAGAGATCTCAACGTGAATGGCAACCTACGCTTGCAAATACCTCCCAGGAGTTAAGGAGCTTGGGTGAGAGATAGTGAGATGTGGGGACAGAGAAAGAGAGGTTCTGAAGCACACCAGAAGGAAAGACTGTCATTGTCCACACCACAGATCCCCAGCCCAGACACCCTGAGAGGAGAGGGTGAGAGCAAAGTCACCTCTGTCTATGCTGTGCCCCTGGCATCCAGTCTGCCTTAGTGAATAACAGGGTCAGATCAGCACCAGGACCAAGCTGCCAGTGGCCCCAAAACTCCCTCTTCCAGACAGGCTCTGCAGCCCCAGGAACCAGGCAATTGCTTTGTCCTAGGAACTGGGGCTTGCATCCAAATGCCATCCTCTGGAAATCCAGAAGCCCCCATCCAGTGCCCATGAGCTTCTGATGACTCAGCTGAAGCATCAGGTTGGTCCTTGTGAGCCTAAGCTTCAGCCTAGTTGCAGGGGATCCTGGTGATAGGCTGACCCCTGTGGACCTGGACCCAGGCCCCTAGACACCCCTGCTGAGGTTACCCGCACACCCCAACCTTGACCTCTTCTGGGTGGGCTTTTCCTACAGAGGTTGAGCTCTAAAAACTAAACAAGGTGCCAAGCTCTTTAAAGAAGCAGACCCCAACACAAAGCCATAATTGTCATAAATATTCAAAGAAAGAGGACCTCACCAAACGAACAAGAGGAAGCACCAGAAATCAACTCTAGAAGAAAAATCTATGGACTGCCTGGCAAAGAATTCAAAATAATGATCCTAAAGATACCCAGGGTGGTATAAGAGAATACAGATAGACAACTAAATGAGACCAGGAAGACAATGCAGACCCAACCTGAAAAGCTCAAAACAGAGATGGAAACTTTAAAAGAAAAAAAAAAATTCTCTAGCTGAAGAACAAAATGACCGAATTGAAAAATTGCAGAAGAATCTTCATGAGAAGATTCAATCAAGTAGATGAAGCATCAGTGAACTCAAAGTCAGGTCATTTGAAATTACCCAGAGAGAGAAACTAAAAATGAAGGAAGGAAGACCGCAGGGCTTGTGGGTCACCATCAACTGAACCAATGCGTGAATGACAGGAATTCTAGAAAGAGCAGAGAAAGAGGAAGAGATGGAAAGCTAAGAATGAGAGAAAACTTCCTACATTTAAATCGAAATCTGTGACAGTCCAAGAAACACCAAAGGATTAAACACAGAGGCTCTTCATCAAGACATTGTAACCAAACCCTTCAAAACCAAAGACATGGAAAGCAGCAAGAGATAAAAGTTCATCAGGTACATGGGTTTCCATGTGAATACCTGGGTTGTCTCTGATTGATACAAGGGAACTGAATAGAGGGCATAGAATACACCACTCAGAAAAATCAACCATCACACAGGGAGGCAGCAAGTGAGAAAGGAGTACCCAACATTCCATCAGCCCAAGAAAACTGTCACAATGACAATAGTGTGTACTTGCCTGTCAAGGGTTACTTTAAACATAAAGGACATAGAGTGATGAGTGGAAGTAAAAACAAGATGTGGCTATATGCTGCCTGAAACAGACTCCCTCTAGAGAGTCACACAGGCTGAAAGGGACAGGATGGAAAAAAGACTCCATGCCAATCACAACAAACAAAGAATGGGGGTGATCAAGATAAAGGTCATTGTGCATCAAAAGGACCATAATCAACAGGTTATAGCAACTATAAATATATATCCACCCAGCATCAGAGCACTTAAATATGTAAAGCACTTGTAAACTGACCCAAAGGCAGAGACAGCAAAGCACTCATAGTAGGTAACTTAAACATCCCACTTTCCACATAGAAGATCAGAAGAAAACCCTGAACCTGATTTATACCCCACAAAAAATGGACCTAGCAAATGAATCCAATATAGTCTTCAGTGGCAACAGAATGCACATTCTTCTTAAGCAGGGAAGACTTAGTCACCAGGTTAGACAATAAAAGTAAATAATTCATGACTATTTGTGGCACTTGGGGTGTTTTTTAGTGTCTCTGTGGCCCTCAGCTTGGCCGTATTCCTGGGACACAGTGGTTCCTGGGCAATACCATACCTACAAGTGTCAGAGACACCTGTGTCCAAGAACTTAGGGGAGGGTCACTGACTACCCCTTCCAGCTGACCTGAGCCTCAGTGTCTGAATCCCAGATCTGTGTCAATGAGTTCATTCCAATGGGACAGAGCAGTGCGGGAAAGAGAGAGAGAGATCATTCTATGAGTTGGGCTTCCCAGCATCCCTTTCTGCAAAGGCGGATTCCAGGGCTGGGCTACACCGAGGGGACCAGCATGATTAAGAAGCACATGAGAAGTGCAGAGCCAATCCTGTTAGATGCAGAAGCACCTGTTTCCCATAGTCCTGTGCTGCTTCACAGAGTCCATGTCAATAAACACACAGAACTTGGTTTCTAAAGGCATGGATGGATGAGGAACTCTCACTAGTGATGGTGATGGAAGAAGTAATGAGAGACACTGTCAGTAGCAACCTCTGAGTCCTACTTCACTCTGCAACAGAAAAGAATGTGCAGAAACAGTAAGGAAATCCACAGCAAGCATACAATAGGAGACAAAATACCTATGATTATAGTAGTGAAGCATCAAAAGCCAGAGCAGAATCATAAAGCTTCACCCACATATGACACAGCACACGACAGGCCAGCATGCAGGAGAGTGGCAGGTGGGGTGATCGGGGCTCAGGAAGAGCAGTTGTCCTGGCCTCACACCCAGAATTTGGAAAGGGCTCTCAGCACAGAAGATGTGTGAAGTGCAGAGCCAATTAGGAGCATTGTGTTCTTCAGTGTGTGACTTTCTTTGAGAAACAGGAAGGTGCTGCAGCCAGCCTTTGCTTATGTGTCCCTTGCTTCTTCCTCCTGGACCGTCTTTCCTTGGGAGTCGATGTGGTCTAAAACTTTCCAGCCCCCAACGCCCACCCATGGAAGTCTGCTGTGAGGTCTCGTTCTGGTTTCCAGATTATCAGTGTCTGATGTTCTGATACACACACCCATGCTCTCTTGCTCTCTCTCTCTCTCTCTCTCTCTCTCTCTCTCTCTCTCTCTCTCTCCCCCCCCTCTCTCCCCCCCTCTCTCTTTCTCTCTCCCTCTCTCTCAGAAAACACTTTAATTACACTCATCTACCAATAAAATCCATGTTGCCTGTGCCATTCAAAAGCATCTCTCAGAGAGATTTACAAAAGATAAACATGGACTCTTTGTGCCATACCTAGTAAGAGATGCCACACAAATTTCCACTGGTGTCTGGAGTGGTTTTGTGTGCATGAGGGCGTGCAGATGTGTGCACAGCCCACGCGCATCCTCACATACTTTCCCTCACCTCTGGGTGACCACATTGTCTCATACAAAGTGCATATTTTGCTAATAGTTGTTACACTACAATGGGAAACACAGACAAGACAGAAGTCTGGACACATTCATTATATTTAAAATTTAAAAGCTTTTTATTGTATTAGTACATGTTTGCAGTACATAATGATTACATTCATTGTGGGGAATTGGAACACATACGTAACAGGTCTTAATTCTCTCTCTGTCTCCTCCCCCAACTTCCCACCTCCATCCCCTAGTCCCTTCCCCATTTGCTGAAGGTGGGTCTCCCTATTTCCTATGGTCTTTTATTTTGCTCTATAATTTATTGATGCTTTGAGCTTCTTGGGTTGATTGGATCTGTGGCTGTGGAGCCTGTGAATGAGAGGCCTGGCTACACCCCCGGAGGTTGCAACCCATTCTCAGGGGCTTTGGTCTCTTCTGAACTTATCTTTCCTCCCACTTGCTGCAGTAACTGTATGCTTCAGCTGGAGTGAGCTGCTGGCAACTGTACACGCATCTCCCACACTCCTCCTTTTTAGGAATGTTCCATCTATTTTTCAAAGTCCAGGTCATCTTTTCTTCATGGATCTCTGCGGAGTCTTCCTCTCTTTTTTGTGGAGCTGGTCCACACCTTCTGAGTGCTGCATAGCCATCCTAGTTGGCACCTTGGTCCAAGCTGCAGGTCCACAGCCTGCTGTCAATGGTTCAGTTCAGCTCTCTGTGCCCGCAAAGCACCCGGCTGAGGTTGTCCCTGCTAGGTCCTGTGCACTGCTGCGGAGAGGGGGGCACTAGCCTCCCTTCGTTGATCTCCACTGCTGCACTGACTTCTGATAACATCCTGTGTGGCGTGCAAGGTGCCCGGTTTGGGGGCCTCCAGAGAGGACACAGCCCCTCAGGGCAGCATCAGTACCAGGCAGATGCCCAAGCTGGGCTGCCATGGAGACACAGCCCTCTCTGCCTGCTTGGGTAAGGCTGCCTTCAGCACTGCTGGTTACAGAAATGAAGTTTTTAGTCAACAGTGCCTCTCAGCCCTCCAACGGAAGAAAATTCCTATTTTTAGTCCCACGTATGTCTGAAGCGTCAATTATTTTCTCTTCCAAAATCAGTTGTGTTACCACCACAGGAAATCTGTGAAGTAATGGTAGCTGCCAACACGTGGGCCTTTAGCTAATTGCTGCCTTTTAAAATAAAAGAACATGCTTTAATTGATACATTTTTTCTTTTGCTTAAGTCATTAATGATGTGGTTATTCTGGCCTTGCCGGGGGTATTCTGCAAATAGTGCCTTTTGGGAATGGTAATAAATGACATTTGAAGTGTTAATGCCAATATCTTAGCTGTCCCAAAGGAAAGAATGCTAGTTAAATTAGCCGGGAACACCCTCACCCAGCCCTGTGGGTTTAATGCTGAACTTGTATAAGGAACCATGGAAAATAAAAATCAAACTTTTAAGTTTGGCTTCCAGTAGAAGTATTCTTTTGAAAACTTTAGGTCAATGGGAATAAGCAAGGTTTTGATCCTTTTACCATTTTTCTTTTTTTTTAGAAAGCATGTTTCCCGTTTCCAGTGAACAGCAGGAAGAACTTAATATGGCCTCGACTGGACAAGTCTGTTAATGAATGGATCCTTGTGCCCCAAGTGCATTTGTGAGACCCCAACCCCACAGGGAAGGTACTATAGTTCAATCGTCTCTGAAGATCCACACATTGGAATCAGTCCCCACTGAGCGGCAGGAAGACTATGGTATGTGCGGAAGGGAGCACTGGGAGACCATGAGAGTTAGATAAAGTCGCTAGCATTCAGCTCCGGGATCCAGTGTGGGAAGTTTTATGAGAAGAGAGAAACCAGCAGAAATATGCACACACAAATGCACACATGGTCTCCTCCCTGGGCTACTAGGTACAACCCCATAGCCTTGTACCCAAGTCCTGAGCCAAAATGAACCTTTGTTCTTCATGAAGTTGTCTAGCCTTAGACAACTTTTTATAGTATCAGCAAACAGCTGACAGAGAAGCTATTTGGCCTTTGGGTTGGATGAGGTCATGAAAGGGCCAAAGGTTGGGCCCATTCCTCAATGTCTCCCTCCTGTGCCAGGGTTGAAGAGGCCATGTGTAGCCTCTAGATCCTGAACGCTAAAGGCTAAAGGCATTTGTTCAAGTCACCAAATGAGTGATGCTTTCCTATGGTAGTCCAGGGCAACAGCGACCTTGCAAAATTTGCCATCAAAATTCTGAACGGAAAGAGTGATGGCCAATGTGAAAACAATCTCCAAAAGTAAGGTGATACATGTATAACTTGTTTAACAAAACATTTATAGATGTGCTGTGGATGCACTGTCACCCCAATTCTTTACGAACTCAGGCAGAAACAAGTGGGTGCAATTTGTTCCTGTGCACACATAAAGAAGCTGAGGGTACAATGTCAGCAGCTCACCCAGCGCCTGCTTCAGGGTGGAGGAGATGGCTTCTCAGTCCACCTCCTGCACGGAAACCATCAGGTTCAGAGCTTGGCACGGACACTGAGGCAGGCTGGGTGGATGGCAGCACATCTGCATTAGGCACTATATTGCAGGTGACCAGAAGCTTCAGTGACTCTTCAGAAGGGGCAGTGGGTTCTTGGACCCACCTCATACCATGCTTGCCTCTAGAGCACTGTGGTCTGCAGTAGGGTGCATGCGGTACATGTGCATTTACATTCACGGACACTGGAGGGGATATCAGCTCATTTTCCACCTGCCAGTTTCGCTGTGCTCCTACATGTGATGTCTCAAGCTCTGCGGGTGCAAAGCTCACCTGGTCCAACCCAAGCCCTCAC
This sequence comes from Dinomys branickii, assembly GCA_004027595.1. Taxonomy (NCBI): domain Eukaryota; kingdom Metazoa; phylum Chordata; class Mammalia; order Rodentia; family Dinomyidae; genus Dinomys; species Dinomys branickii. The sequence goes on along the minus strand of PVLD010012865.1, from coordinate 52,125 downwards.
ATCCCTGCCAAGGACAGCTCCTCCTTCGTGGCCTAGTGCAAAGCCCTTGGTGTGATCCCACTTACCATCAGCAAGCCTTGTCCCCTTGAGCCCCCTGATATTTACCTGGAATCTGATTGCTCCTCTCCAAATGGAAGTATTACATGCTAAACAAAAAGACGAGCCCAGCTGCAGCCTGCTGACTCCACATGGTGAAGTCTAAGTCACTGCCGGGGCCCACAGTACACTGACTCTGAACTGACATGAAATCTCTCTTTCATGCTTGGCATCTTCGGCTTGGGGTTCTATCTGTGAGATATGTGTAGCTGTGATCTGTCCCACTTGCTGCCTGACACCCTGCTGAATGTTCATGTCATCATTTGTTTATCCATTCTGCCATTCAGGACCCTGGTGCTGTTCTGGTCTCAAGCTGATGCAAGTCATGTTCTATGTAATACCCACAGGCTTGGGCACATGCTGGCATCCATCAGATGTTTGTAGGGCTTGCACCTGGAGGGGAGGTGGCAGGTGTGGGGACCTCTGTCACTCAGGAATGCCCAGCCATTGGGAAGGCTACGTCCCCTTTTCTTCTGCTAAGGATCACAATGTGTTGTGAACGCTCACCGGCTGCAGCATTCCCAGGTATCCTCCATCTCTGCTGATCTCTCTATTGCTGTCTCCTGAGGCAGCAAAGTTCTCAACTTTAATGCACTTGACTAATAAACCTTTTCCTTTATGTTCTTCATTTGCGTCCTATTGGGAAATTTTCCCTGACCAAGCATGAGGACATTTTCTGAGGTCACCTCCTGTTTTGTTTTCGATCTGAAAACAAGTTTGTCATGAATGTGCAAACACTTTTCACTGAGATTGGTATGCATGACTTTAAATGAGGAGTTCTGAAATAGTTTGCTTGAACTCTAGGGAGCATGAAATTCAGGAGATTCATCATCAATTTCTGTGTAGATTTTTTCCCATGACAAGCAATCATCCCAGGTGTGTTTTACGTCTACCTAAGGGGGAGTTATGCCTCTGTACTCCTGAATGTGGACCCAAAGCACTGCGTGTTAAAGTTCCTGGGGCCACTAGCCAGAGCTCCACAGCTCACCTGCTGTGTGGACTTTGCTTTCCTTGTTGTTTAGTTTGCCTGACTTAGGGTGAATTTCACAGTCTTGATTCCTGTGGCTCAGCATAAGGAGAAGCAAGACTTCCTAGCTTCAGGCGGCTTCTTCAAAAATGCCTCATTTAGCTGGGCATGGTGGCACACACCTGTAATTCCAGCACTCAAGAGACTGAGGCAGACTATCATGAATTCGAGGGCAACCTGGGCTACACGGTGAGTTCAAAGCCAGCCTGAATATATAGTGAGACCCTGTCTCAGAAAAGACAAGCCAGAACAAACAAGACAAAAATGAAAAACTGCCTCATTCTGGGCAGAGCTTTGCATTTCTATATGAATTTCAGAATTTTAAAAATAACATACAAGCACAAATCCTGGTGGTATGTTGACTGATAATTCATTGAATCTACAGATTCATTTGTGAATAGTCAATATCTTGATAATATTGATTCTCTATTTCTAAACTGGCTAAATACTTTTATTAGATTTTTGTTTAGTGACACTGCACGTATTTTATAACTTTGTTAAAGTTGTTTAATATTTTATGATGCTGTTTTATTTTCAGTTTGTAGAAATCTAGTTAAAGTCAAAATTTTGGCCTGGTATCATACAAACTTACTAAACTCAAACAACTTATACTTAGATTTTTTTTTTCCTAATTTCAACCTGCGTCATCAGCCATGTGTATACATGATCGTTCATTTTCCAGCCTGATCATGATATATCAGTTGCTTCCTCTTGGCTTTCTGGACTGTTTCGGATTTCTGGTTCAGGGAAGCAGTGTTCTCTAGTTCCCAAAGAAGATGTCCTGCTTCACCAGTTCTTTTCCTTCTGGACTCCACTCTTGGACTGAGCATTTTATCCTGCTCCTTGTTTGCTGAAAGTGTCTTTGTTATTTGTTTTAGGTAAATACTGAATTTCAGTACTTTTCCTCTATCTACTGGGAACATCATGTTTTCTCTCTACAGTCTGAAGGGAGTCATCCGTAGCTGTCCAGGGCTCCAAATTTTGTGCCAAATGATAAAGAAAATATTAACAAAAACTGTCAAAGAATTTGTCAAATCAGGACTGTTGACAGACTTTCCTGAGTGAGCTGTCAAGAGCTTTGGAGGCTCCTTGTCCCCAGATCAGCCAGTGCCTCCAGGGGACCAGTGACCCCCACACAGCTTACCTGTCTGGGCCCTCCCTCCCAGCTTCTGCCCTACAACTGCTCATTGTCTTCGAGCTTCTCTGATCAATTTCATCACATTTTTATTATTTCCTTCTCACTTTCCTATGTTTCTTTTCTTGAGTGAAAGGATTAAAATAACCATGTAAAACTTTTTGTGGCTTTTGGAATCCACTCAAACATTGTGCATGCCCTACACCTGCGTGCTGCTTCCTCATCAAGCATGCCAGGTTGCTTGATGTGATTGCTCCATTTTAATTCCTCGTTACAGGTACATTTCATTTACATGAAGCAATGCAGAATTTCAAAGTACTCCACTGTGTTCACTGTGGACAGTTGTCATCTTCAGATTTGAGAAGGCAATTGCTTGTCGATAAAATAACCTTTAAGTAAATATGGTCGTAACCCCACATTTCTTGAGTGAAAGGATTAAAACTATGTAAAAAAATTTACATAAAAGCACCTATCACACCTCAAGTCCCATTCAAACTCCAGGATTTTGCATGAGATCCGGGCTTCTGCCGTGCATGAATTTCTCACCCATAAAATATAGATAATAATGACTGCACAAGCGTTTTCAACGATAAATGAACAAAAGTTTGTCAGTGTGATGTGTAAGTACTTTAAAATGAGACTAAATATTTTGCTTGGGCTTTAAGTAGCATGAAGTCGACAGGATTCATGCTTGATGTCTGAGTGGATTTTTCCTCTGGGACATGTAAGGAATCGTGTCTTCCAGCAACTTCCACTCTCCACGCTTTGTAACTAGGTGTCTTTGTGAAATCCTGCCTTGTTTTCAAGGAGCCTGGTCAGACTTCAGCACTAAGCAGGTGAATCAGACTGCACAGCAATCTGGGTTTTCAAGGCTAAAGGACCCTGAAATTTCAGAGTTTTGCTATGAATTCTTTAGTTTTTTCAACTTCTCTGGAAAATATTACAATTAAAGAAACAGCCATTTAGCAAAAGGTTTTAACAATGCAGATAGAAGTAGCTATTCTTAGGTGTTTTTATGTCCATAAATTAACATGTGGTTCAAAATGACAAACTGTGTTCCTCAACACCTTTTCAGCTTCTGGTGAGTCACAAGCCCTGGAGCTTCAGCGAGGTCCCCGCTTCTCCTGGGAGTCTTTTGGGTTTCTTTGAAGGAGTCGATGATTTGTGCCAAAATCAGCCCACATGACCTGCATTTCTAGGTTTCCAGACATTTGCAGTGTGACCAAGGATACTTCAGTCCCCACCTGAACTGTAGTATTATAAACTTGGGTGATCCAAGGCTCGATGAGAAGAAGTGCTCTTTTCTTTATTGATTGTTCAATGATTGTAATTTGAGGGTTCAACATGTGCCACATGCTAACCCCATGCTGGGGACACCAAGAGGGGAAAATCCCCTGTTCAGCTGTAGGACACTATTTGCACACAAACGAATCACAGTGCTTGAAGAAAGGTTAATGTAGGGAAGCCAGAGCTCTGCCCATCCCTGGCCTGGGAGGACCCTGCAGCCTCCAAGGGAAGGTCAGGCTGAAGGACAAGCAGATAGGAAGGACCTTCCTGCCGGCAGTGTTCAGGGAAGGAAGAGGAAGTGGAGCGCAGGTACTGAGCCAGGCAAAGGTGAGCTGCTTCAGCTTTGCACTTTCCCAGTCTGTCTGAACATCTGCGTGTTTCTGGAGCTATGACCCATCCCTTCCTCATAGAGCTGGGATGGGTCCACCAGCCAGAGCAGGACTGTGATCATGCCGCAGTGGCCAGTCCCTCAAAGGCAAAGCCATGCTTTCCTGTGTCCCTAACAGGTGGCTCAGAGTCCCTTGCCAGTTGGGTGAGTGAGAGGAAACCAACAGTGCATGAAGCACCTTTGTGAAAACAGTTCACATCCAACTGGGGAGGCTGCGTGGGATGCAGGTGTGATTTCCAGGGAGGACACTGGCCACTGGATGGGCTCTGCCTCCACCCCTACCAAGTGGGAGGCTGGGCAAGGAGCTTCCTGTATGACTGGGTGATAATCACCTTGTGGCTCCACAGAAAACCCTAACACTAATCCTAACCCTCTGACCCTAAACCTGACCTTGGCCATTCCTGTGACGGGATGACGAGAACCCTAGCCCTAACCCTGTCCATGCCTTAACAGGGTGGTGAGAACTCTAGCTGTGTCCCATGGCTCCACCAGCAGGAAGCCAGGGGCTCTGAGAGCACCAAGAGCCTGAGTTGGAGGACCCTCTGAGGGAGATTTCTGGTCCAGTCCAGGCAATGAATCCATGGTGCCAAGAACAACAGCAGTGTTCTCATATCACTAATGATGCTCTCTGAGGAAACATGGTCCTTGTCCCACCATGCAGCCCACCCTGGTGGCTTTGAGATCCAACCTAAGCCCTGCTACTTGCTGCCTGTGTAACAGTAAGCAGCTCACTGCCCTCGCCTGACCTCGGTATCTCTGACTGTGAAATTGGGGGATTAGCGCTCCTTTTGAGCCAGATGGAGTTCACAGGGGCCGATCATGGCCTAACTTGAGGAAGGTCAGATTTTCCCTCTTGTCCGACACTCAGAGGAATGTTAGCATGGATATGGTAAGTAGAGATTCAAGTGCAATATAGGAATATCAGCTCTTTTGAGCGAATGTTTCACAAGGGGTGGAAATGGGATATAATGCAAATCTTAGATCAGAGTCCTGTTTCCTTAGGGCCTCCATGGAGTGCTGGATGCCACGTGTCCAGATGCCTGGGTCCTCCTATACTTCCCAAACTCTGAACAGCCTAACTCTCCCACTATGGGTTTGCTCCTGGAGTATTTGTTGGGAGGGGGATCAATAATATTAAAAATCCTAAAATCATCTTTGGTGATGTGGTTAGATGCACTTTGCTAGAGACTTGGAGTGCAGGTCCACATTCTCAATTTTTAAGATTTCAATGAAGGCTCTGTGTCCCAGGGCTCTACTAGCAGGAAGCCAGGAAGGACAGAGGGAGCTCCAGAGCACACTTGGTGGCTCCTGACTCTCCAGGTGCCACCTGGGCAGTCATGCCTGGTGCAATGATGGTGATGCCCACTGGCAAAACAAAACTGCAATGGAATTGAGTATTAAGAGTGGAGAGATGCACTAGACACACTTTGAGTACTGAACTGCGTCATGGCCCAGAACGGGGCTGTGGACCCTGTCGTGGCCTAAGTTAGGCAACTTTTCTCTCTTCTCTAATATCGGGAGAGTTTCTGGCCCATCTGCTCCCATCGGACCACTCACCAAAGGATAGGGCTGTCTTCAATGTGAAGCCAGCACGGCTCTATTGGCTGTGGCCTGGCCATACCTGGATTTAGGGTGTGACGTTCACACAAATGTACCCTGAGACTATGTTATGGACAGGAAGCAGGACAGCTCAGCTTTAGTACAGGCAGGCAAGGGCCAGCTGCCAACCCTCCAATAATCTTGTAGATGGTCTTGCTATGACCTCTTTACAGACACAGCCTGTGCCGATTCTCCCCACAGCTCATTGCCTACAACCACAACCACAACCTCAGCCACAACCACGCTTCAACCCTAAGAGGGGCCAGCACCTGTGGGTCAGAGCACTCAGAAAGCCACATGTGATTTTGGACTGGATCTTGGAGGTCATATTATTTCTCTAAAATGGGCCGTTGGAACAGCCATCTATCTATCTATCTATCTATCTTTCCATCATGACAGATTTTGTAGGTATCTGCAGTGACTTGGGGTATGCCGGTGTCAGAATTGGCCAGCAGCTTTTCCTTAGTTCAATCTCAGCTGTAAGTGTTGGACAAGTTATCAGAAAAAAAATACAATGAGTACATGATATATGAATTCACTGGGAAAAAATTAAGCTTTTAAAGTGTTAAACACAGATTTTGCAAAGTAGAGCAAGCTTAGAAAGTGCATGTTTTTACGATCAGAAAGCTTTGGATGAAATGCAGCTGCATTTTACATTTTTTGCTGCCTGCATTGTCAGTCATGTAATGGACAGCAATTAAATTATATGCTGAACCCGATCGCTTCCAAAGGAAAGAGTTTTCTAATTATTGAAGCCATCTTTGGATGATACTAGAAATTAAATCTTTTCAAATTCTTGTAAATGAGTGTTTTTTAAAAATAGAATTTTTGCTGAGTTTGTGGAATCTTGCCCCCCCCCACTGCCATGACAATTTCTGAAACTTCCTTTCAAATTGCCCAAGTTTTATATGTGCTTGTGGGGGGGGTGCACTATTGAGTAGACAATGGTGTGGAGGGAGCGGGACAGCCAGGTGAAAGGGGTTGGTGCTAATGAAACCCACATATACGGGCATGGGGCTTTGTATAAACTAGGACGCACAGTCTGGACACAGCAGTGATGAGAAGAGATGGAACTGGAGAGTTCAGTGTGGTGACCAGACATCGATACATGTGCCCACTTAGACATAGACCCACTACATCTATTCATCGTGTGGAGCATTGGTGTGCAGGAAACTGAGAAAACAGGGAAATCTGGATCTGGAGAGCAAAGAGTACACATAGGGTCATAGGACAGCTCACCTGATGGCTGTGTGACATATGACACTACCGTTATACCCTGGCTATTCATAGTACCATCTCAGACCTCCTGTGGAAGAGCCTGAGGAAAGAGGGACCGCAGGGCACTCAAAGAGCACCATGCCACCTCCCTAGTTTAGGGCCTCAGCTGAGATGCCTTCGCTTCTTCCCCTCCTCATATCACCGCACAGCTGACCTGGAAGGGAGTCATGGATCCAGGGTGAACAGCAAGGAGATGCAGGCACAGATTGGACCCCGCTGATTCATGTCCTAGTCACAGGCTACACGGTCAGTGGTACATGGTGCTCGCTGTGCAAATGGTTTCAGGTGGTAATGAACACTTTGCTTTACTGAGCTGATACTGACAAACTGTGCATTTCGGGTGCACAGCAGGGTGGCACAGTGTGCATGAGTGCTGTGATGTGATCCCTATGCTCAGGTTGGTGAACACGCCCATCATTATTCCCTTAAATAAGCATTCAGCTTTTTTAATCTCTCTGCTGTTTTAAGACTTCAACAGTATGAATGATAGCCTTCCCATAGTGTCTGGTAAATTCCAGAGGATCTCTTCAACCTTAACACTTTCCCTCTGGCTGCCTATGTTCAAATGACCAGTCTCCAAGTTCACATGCTCCTTCTGCTCGACCAGGTAGGATATTGCTGCCTGTTATTGCACATTTTGTATCATTTATTTATTCCTCAACTCCAGGATTACTGTTTGGTTCTTTTTTGGATATTTATATGATTGTTGAGCTTCTTATTTGTTCACATGTTATTTCGTCCAGTGCTTTCTTTTCTCTTCTTTTCTTTTTTCTTTCTTTCTTTATTTTTTCTCTCTTTCTTGCGTGTGTGTGTGTGTGTGTGTTACTGACCATTGAATCCAGGGCTTTCACATTGTGCTACATTTGTGTGTGTGTGTGTGTGGTGCTGGGGATTTGAACTCAGGACCTTGCACTTACCTGGCAGGCGCTTATTCCACTGAGCTATATCCCCAGCCCCCTAACATTTTCTTTAATTTTTAAATTTTTTTCTCTTGAGACAGGGCCTTGCTAAGTCACTAAGTTGCCCAGGCTAGGCTTGAACCTACAGTCTTCTTGCTTCAGCCTCCTGGGGTGCTGGGATTAGAGCAGCGTTCTCTCACTCACTTCTCTGGGATTTTTCCCAGGAATATGTACATCTCCATTTCTTCAGAGTTGGTTACAGGAATACCATTCTCTTTCTCTGGTAGCGTCAAGTGTCCTTGGCTTTTCCTGTTGCTTAAGTCCTGTGTCACTGCCTTCACATCTGAAGAAACAGGCACCTCTCTTGCCTCAACTCCCCGCCTCGAGGAGAGACACCTTCTCCAGTCATCTCAGCTCTATCAGACCTTTTCTGTGCCGGTGCCTGTCGCATTGTGTTGCCTCTCAGGGAGGAGTTCTTAAGATTGCATACCTCGCTTCCATCCTGCAGAGCCAAGAGAGGTGCTGAGAACCCACCTTCTCCAGCGGTGGAGATGCTCGGGCTTCTGTTCCTCCTCCCGGTCCCTCCACCAGGCTGGCCGCCAACCTGAGAGGCTTGCATCACCATCTGCAAAAGATGCTCAAGATCCAGGCTGGTCATGGGAGGAGAGATGTGTGGGTCATTGGCAGTACCCATGGCAGGGTATGGTCCACTGGTGAAGCATCCCACATGCTTATGGCAGGTGTCCTCCTCGGGCACTTCTATTCCTTGCTCCCAGCCTCTGCCAACCACTCAGCTGTGCTGGCTCCAAATTCAGAAGTGTCCTGCCCACCAGGGCTGGGAACTCACCAAGCTCTGGCTTCCCTCCAGGGGAGGCTGAGGCTGAGGGTCCCTGGGCAATGAGCTGAGCTGCTGTCTGGGTGGGCAGTGTAGGGAAGTAGACCTGTGTGCTCACCCCTGCAAAGCCACCTCTTTTCACACTTCCTGTACCACCGGCACATGAGGCCTCTATACTGGACTCCAGATGCCTACCGTAGCACTCTCAGGTGGTTAAGGCTGGACACTCTTGCCGCTGAGGGTCCATTGCTGATGCCCCTGTCTCAAACACATCTGTAGTCTTCATGCAACCATAAGACCAGGCCTTCCTGTCACTGCTATGTGATGAACTCGCCCTGCTGGTAAAGGCAATACTTTGAGGCCAAGGGTGGGTGGACAAAATAGGTAAAAACTACCCATAAGAAGGCACAGCATTTCTGAGTCTGTGTATAGCACATTAAAAGTAATAAAACAATTGTATTACAATAGGGAAGCATTGCTGTAGGAATGGACTAATCAGATAGCAAAAATACACCTTGAGTTGAAATTGAATATAAAACCCAGCCACTTTTCCTATTTATAGTCATGTATCTACTGTAACATTTAGATTAGTGACAGCTGATGTTAACAACCATGTTTTTCCACCTTCTGTGATTCTCTGAAGAAACAAAGCCAGTCTTCACTAAATGCCTATTCTGGCTGAAATATACTGTACCAGTCTTGCCAGCAGCCTTTCCAAGTGATGTCCTGGACTATCCACAGCTATCAATAATTCTGTCGCTTTGGGGAAATAACCACGTTGGGACCTTAAATTCTGCTCCTAGTGAATGGTCCTTTCTGCACAGGAAACTTGTGTTTCTTGGGGTCTTGCCTCTGCCTCATTGAACAGTGGTTCTAGAGAGGAAAACATTTTGTTTAATAGAGCTGAGGTCATGACCTGAGCAGAGGATCTGCCTCAGGACAGGCTGCAGAGTCTCAGAGCAGCTGTGGCCACCTCCCTCTGCATGGTGCCACATCGCAGGTAGAAATCTCCAAACACTCTCGTCGGGGGGTGGGGGAGCGCTAACTCTGGTAAAAGCTATCTATACACTGAGAAGTCTTCTCTTTCTTTCTTTTAGTGTGTTCAAGACAAACTTATTGACCCATAATGTGTGCCGGTGTTTCTGTATGATGAAATTTCTCCAAATTCTAATGCATAATGTCACATAAATGGAGGCATAACTCAGAATCAGCTCCAACATGGAAGTCCACCAATCAGGACACCCACCTGTCATGTCCCGCTCCAGATGTGCGGTCACTTCATGAAGCATGGTAGACGTGGTGGTTGTGCTCAGGCGGTGTACCAGGGGGGCAGCAGTGTCTCTGTGTTTATTTCAGCTGTCATTTTGCCTTACCCAATGTGTGTCTTTACTCAGTATGCACAATCTATAGGTGCCTTTCAGCAGTAACGAGCATTTTTAGATTGACTCAAAACTGCATGTGGAATTCTGGGCTGTCTGAGGTGTTCGGTAAGGAGTAGCTTTTGTGACTGTTTTCCCAGTCAGTGAATTTGAAATTTCCAAGCATAGGAATTGTGGACAATAATTAACTTTGCCATTAATACATCAGCTTTCTCTCATGACAGCGGAATTCCTGAGATCATTCACTGATAAAGAGAAAATGTTTCTCCTGACCCACAGTTTGGGAGATTCTGGCCCGTGATCGTTGGCCCCAGGGCTTTGGGCTGTGACAAAGGAGCATGCCATGGAGGGAGTGTGCTTTAGGACCAAACTTCCCACCTCCTGGCCAGGAAGCAGGAGAAAGAGGAAGAAAGGCAGCAACGAGGGTCACAGCATCCCCTCAGAGGGACACCTCGGGACACAGGACCTTCCACCCAGCTCCACACCCTAAAGCCTCCCCTGCCTCCCAGTAATGCCCCACTGGGGACAGTGGCCTTCATGCACAGCCTTTCCGGCACTGCACATCCACAACACAGACACTTCCAAAGGAAGCTCTGCAGGGAAAATGCAGGAGGTGCCGCACTCTTTGCTACAGTCATTTTATGCTATGCGCACACACCAGCAATGTGGGGAAACTTTGATTCTGTCTCCACATTTTCAGTGGATGCCACTGTCACCTGTCCTGGTGTCTGCATGTGAAGTGCAGTTACGAGGTCTTCTGAGTGCTGCGGTGTACTCTTGGCGATCTACCTGTCAAATAGCATCCTCCACACACACACAGATTCAGCAGAAGCAAAGCCAGGCTTCCAGGTGCCAGATGTGGAAAGAAGGCTGCACACAGTGTCAGGTGCAGGCGGCCTGTCTTTGCTCTCTGGCTTGTCACCGTGTCCCTTCCCAGGTCAAGCCGTGATGCTGGGGAGAGCAGCGGCAGAGAGGCTTCCACAGCGGACATCAGCACTCTCCAGACCACATGGAAGAGGCTGGGGAGGTGGCAGATGTTCCTTCAAGGGACATGCGTCCGCTTCACAAAGAAAAAGGAGCCCTCCACTGCACCTGTCTTGGAGCTCATGGTTTTTGTGCTCTCTGATAAAATCATAAATTCTCGTCTTTTTCCTGTATTTGTATCAGTTATGCGGGATTCAGCCTTCCTCCACTTTTTCTGTTTGTGTCCTCCGTTTTGGTCATGATTTCAATCCTACCTGGGGGGTAACATTGCGGAAGCCCCGTGGGAAGTTTCCCTTCATCCTTGACAAGAATTTTAAGAGAACGGGCCTGAGTTCGGGAGACAGGGTTAACTCATTGTTTGTTTTCATAGTGAGCAGCTGTATGTTTTAAAAGTTTAAAATTAAATGGAAATGGCAAAATGGAAGTCAGAACACACGTCTATCTCGAGAAACCTAGCTTAAGTTTGGGCTGTAAACTCCCAGTTCTTCTGAGTATTTCCAGTAACCTCCTTGTAAAAGCTGAGTCCCAGGTTGTGACTGGCTTGGGGATTCTTCAGCAACTCCTAATGGGCTCAAAGAAGGGGTCTGGAACCAGAAGGCATGCCCGCAACTTCCACTCTGCTATTTCCATTTGAATGTTAAATTCCTGTTAAAACACAACTGCTCACTATTAAAACAAATAACGTGTTAACCTCATCTCCCAGGATCCATGTGAACCTTTAGTATGTGATTAGGGGCCATGAGAGCTGAGGCCATAGCTCTTGCTTTTGGATCTGAAAACACTGTGATTTTAAGGGAAGAGACCCAAAGTGTAGCATTCACATCTTTGAAAACTGTGCACTAATACATTGTAAAGTTGTTCTCCAGATGTGCTCCCTCGCATGAATAGCAACATGCTAGAGCATCGGCCTCTTGATGCTGAGTTATTCCGTCCAATATGAAAAAAGAATTCATAACCCTAAGAAAATCGTAGGCTGCCTGGAGGCTCCTCTGCAGAGCCTCAGCTGGACAGGGGCTAAGCGGCTATTGGTGCCAATCCTCCACCCTGGATGTCGGTGGAGATGCGGGGTCTTCTCTGGGAATGAGCCACACTGCTTTAATCGAAGCAGAGGTTCCATGTAAATCCAGATTGCAGCATTTGCTCATTCGTGCACTTGCAAATCTGAACCCATGTGCTGAGTGCTTGCCAGGGCTGTGGGGGCCTGAACTGGGGCTCACGGAATAGGGTAGTAAAGACCTCAGGAGTGTAACTGTCCCTGAGGGCAGCCAGAGCCCATGCCTGATTATTCCCTGTTCTGAAAAGGAAGCTAAGGCCTCAGGCATTCCTAGACGCCACACATCTCCCCCTCTTTCGCTCCTCCTGCTGCTAAGCCTGGGAGTCTCTTAAGGTCCTTAATTTTGTGGGTTGTTTTGTTGAGACAGGGTCTCGCTATGCAGTTCAGGCTGGCCTCAAACTCTCTGTGACTGACTTCCCTCAGCTTTTCATGCAGTTGTCACTTTTTCCAGGTTGAAGTGTCCCTAGAGCTATCTTGGTGTCCAGTGAAGCACTTGGGGGATAGAGAGAAATGACTGGGCTCTGGGCTCTTGTCACATCCTCCTGTCATGATTGGCTGCTTAGGTCACAGGCCTAGGTTTGTTTGTGCACCACTGACCAAAAGGAGGCCTTTTATTTTGGTAAACAAAGTGAAATGATTCATTCAAAGCCAGCTCTGAGGAGCTGGAAGGCTCCCAGTCACCACCTCCCCCATCCAGGTGGGAAAGGGTCCTTCATAGTAAGGAACAGAGGGGAGGGAGCTCAGAAAGAACATGCAGATCTCCACACTTGTTCTGTGACACCAGCCATCCCTGGCTCATGTTCCCCTTCCTAGTGGGCTCAGGCTGCCTGGGGCCAGTGTCTGCCCATGCTGTCTGTTCATCTGGCCTGAGGAGATTTGGGGGAACCACTTATGCCCTAGACTTTATGCCCATCCTACAGGATGTTTGAGGAAGCCACTTGTGTCTGAGGGAAAAGAAAATCTAACTTTTAAAGTTCCATTTTGCTATCTAGGTCACACTCTGGATGAGACACATCTCCTGATAGCCACTGAGATGATGCTCATGGGGTGTTCCTTCTGCTCCGAGAAAGGTGGGACGCCTGAGAGAGATGACGCTGAATGCCAGTGTCCTTGGACAGGGAGCTCAGGGACCGGGCAACTCTCTTTGTGCCGAGCATAGGGGTCGGTTTGCCTGCCAGGTGCACAGCCTAACAAGGTTAGCGGGACATGGGGTGGGGGGGGCGCATCATCTGCACACCGCTGAGTCAGTGGGGAGGAAACAACTCCAGAGGACAGGGCCAGAGCAGTGTAATGGGGGAAATGCTCCCAATCTAACTCTGACGGAGGCACTCTAATAGCAGGTGACAAGCAGAAATCTGCTTTATGGAAAGGTCGTGGTGTCCACTCAAGCCACAGATGGAAGTAGTAGAGGAGAGGCTGGGTAAACAGGAAGCCAGCAGCTCCTGACCATGAAATCATAGGTAAAGTGCAGTATCGCTTCCCCCCAATCTTTATTTTTAAAATTTGAGATATGACTGCTATGATGACCAAGCCACACCAGTGGAGAGGGAACATTGTGTTTCTCGGTTGACTGGGTCTCCTGTGTACACTTGGCCTCGCAGCGTGCCGGGCGATTGGCGGGAGTGAAGGTTGCACACAGCAGAGGACACCGCATTCATTCTGTGCTAACGTTCTGATGGGCACGTTTGCTGCTCTTGTTCTTAATGGAGAGAGGAACAGAGAAAATGTGTCACAGTCTGTGTTTTTACTTTCCCTGGCCTCAGGCCCTGGATGTGGAAGGCCTGGTTCCAGGATGACTCCCTTGAAAACTATGTCTTGGATCCGGACAGAACAGGGGACCTCAGGAACTTCATGAGCTCCTGATCAGCTGCCTGGCAGTGGGGAGATGTAACCGGCATCAGACCAGGCAGGTCTGATGTGAGCCCGTGGTTGGGAGAATACAGGAAGCTAGGTTCCTTAGGCTGCTACCTAGGAAAACAACGCATAGTTCACGGCAAAGCAAACTTGTTGGAAGAACTGGTATGTGCGTTTAGCTGGGATTTTCATGAACTGAGATGGACACTGCATAGAGCTTCCAGTGTAAGTGGATGAAACTAGAGAGTATACTCCTACGTGAAATAAATCAGACCCACATGTATAAACATTCTCCCTAGTGTAAGAACCTGAAAGAGTAAATAAAACCCAAAAGTTACCATAGACATTGTGAAAGGGAAAGAAGTTGCTCCAAGAGAGGGAACAGCTGGGCTGAGGGAATGGAGAAAAGAAAGAGAGAAAAAATATATGGATATACAAAGATAGCTGGGATCATTGTACTGCTGATGTCTGTTGGTTTATTGAAAGGAACAGTTAATGCTTAATTTTTTTTACCAATTTTGCATGCTTATATCTGGTAATCTAAACAACTAATTTGAAGGTAACAATATGCAATATAACAACCAGTGCTGAATTCCTACCATCTTGCTTAGAGAAACTCTATCATTTCTATTTTTTTAGTTATTTTTATTGTCTTTAATCAATCTTGCATTTTTATATTGAGTAATCTGAGCAACTTCATGAAGATAACAACATGTAACATAAGAACCATTGTTCATTTCCTCTCATCTTGTTTTGAAATTGTGTATCTTCTTTATTGTTTTTGTGTTTATGTATATTGTTATGTTTTGCTTTCTTTTCTCTTTAAAATAAAAAGAACAGAGAAAGAGAGAAAAAAAAGAACTTCCAGTGGAAGATATCGCCTCTCGCTCTCCTCTTTAGGGTCCTCTTTCTTTTTCCTGTTTCCTCTGACCCCAAAGGAGACCTCAACAGGAGGGGAGCAGTGGTGCTTGTGGCTCCAAAGCAGTGAGGACCCAGGGGCTCAGGAATAGGGATCCTGTCCCGCCCCCCAGCACATGAGCCCATAGGAGAGATGGGGTGAGACCTGTCCCACCGTCAAGAGAGCGAAGAATGTACTCAACTGCATGCACTCCTTGAGACTCCATATCATGTGGAGGAAAATCTCTTCATGTTTGAGAAACCACAGTTGGCTTTCCATTTCTTGAAGGTGAAGTTACTCCTCACTCAAGAGGATAGAGATATTAAATGGAAATCATATCCATTATGTGACCTAAAAATGCATGACAATTTTTTATGAACATGATGCTTGAAGCAATCTGACAGAGTCAGTACATTTAACTGTATAAGCAAACATTCCATAACATGTGCTTTCGGGAATAGACTAAAAGCAGTTTTAAGTTTTGTTTTTTAATTTCATATGACTTAATACTTTAGTGGTTAGTGCCATTTAACTGTAGATAAGTTAACTGCTAAGCTAGGCATGGGGCACACACCTGTGATCCCAGCACTTGGGAGGCTGAGGCGGGAGGACTGCCATACATTTGGGGACAGCCTGGGCTACATAGTAAGTTTAAGACCAGCCTGAACTACACAGTAACACCCAGTCTCAAAAAACCAAGAAAAAAAGTAAGTGGAGTGCCTTTTCCTGGTGTCCTCTCAATTTCAGCAGCTTCTCTGTTCCAGAGAAAACCCTGTCACTGAGACTCCACAATGCTCAGAGTGCATGAGAATTTGGCACTTCCTCACTTCCTGGGCCACCAGCTCTGCACGGCAACCGGCGCCCCTCACAGCCAGCCTTAGTCAGGGATCTATTTCAAGGGGAGGTGCAAGTCATTAACAGGTCTCTCTGGACACCAGTGCAGCGTCTGCTCCATCATTTCCTGCCCGTTGTTCTTTCAAGCGTTTAATGTTTCATATTGGTAATTGGCAAACTCTTGTTGCTTAGCACTAATGATAAACATTGCGTCTATTTTTGTAATATGCTTTTTCGGTAAATAAAATATCCACACTTTCTTCTGAATGGTCTGATATTATTTCCTTTCATAGACACAGACTACTGCATCACTCTGATGTAACACAGGGCTCTCACATCCTAAGGCACTAGATTTCTTGCATCATGGCTCAGCACGGCGGTCTGTCCAGCATATTGTATGGAACACCTGCTGCATGTGTGGCTAGGGCTTCTTTGTGTGTGCGTGGGGGTTTCAGTGAGCTCCCACTGTGCATGGCAGCAGGAAGGAAGTCAGCCAGGTGACAGAGCGCTCTGCTTAGCACAGTTTGGGCCAGGTTCAGGATTTAGGGAAGGCTTTTTTTTTTTTTTTTTTTTTTTTTTTTTGCGGTACTGGGGATGGAACTCAGCACCGTGTGTTTGCCAGGTAGGCACTTGTTCCACTGAGCTATATCTTCAGCCCCAGGTTCAGGATTTAAAAAGGGAGAAAAGCACTAAAGTTCATCTGGAGCCTGCTTTGTACTGACTGATTTCCCTCAGTTCTTATGACTGAGCTTGCTGCATGCCAGTTTTATAGGTCAGGAAACTGCAGCAGAGGGAAGTGAGAGGATGGATGGATTGGACGTCCCTTGTGGGTTCCCCCACAGTTGTTGACTCTCCCTATAGAGTTTGTCACACTGTATTCCATCTCATTTTAAAATCATGACAAACTCCACAAACATGCATGCATGTGTGTGCACACCTCTGAGCAATTTTACTCAGGTCTGGAGGGATTTTTGGAGGTCAAAGCTTGGGAAGGGTTGTCACTGTCACTCAGCCAGTGGATCCTGGGGACACTGCACAACACTGAGCATGCACAGGTGGGCACTGCAACAGACTTCTGACAGACACACTGGTCTCCAAGGTGAAGGAAGAGAAGAGAATCGCAAGGACCCCCAGCAGCACTGAGAGGAGCCACAGTGCTTAGTAGGATGTCTAGGGCAGCTCCTATGTGGTGTTTCAGATCATGTTCACTGGGACTCAGCCCCAGGAGAGGCAGAAGTCATCTCTGAAGCTACTGGCCCCCAGCTTTCTAGTAAACCACATAAACTTACCAGTGAAATCTGCATCAGTTCCGCAGCCCCTCTTCGGTGAGTTTGCAACCTACCCTTGTCACTTACTCTGTGACTGCAAGGACGTCAGTTCCTGGAGTTCTCTTGGAGCCATGTGGATCTGTCAGAAGTGCTGGCATGGAGCCATCTAGCCCCGTGCACCATCTTCCCCTTGTGTTTGGCTCCCTCCCTGGCCCCCATTGCCTATGTGGCCTGTAGAGCATGGGGCCTGCTCGCCATCCACACCTCCCAGAGCCGTGGACGGTCTTTTCCTTTAGGGAAGTCAGCTCAGCCAAGGAAACACCCTCGGCTTTTCACCCTCCCATAGCATCAGAACACAGACTTTGGCCATTGGCATCTGTGCCTGGACAGCACACCAGCCCAGGAATAAGCATGGCAGACCTTGGTTGGATTGACCTAGTCCAGGGCATCTGGCTGAAACAGTGTTTATCACATATCATTTGTTATTTATTTTAGGGATGGGGCAGAGACACAAGTCTGAGGAAGGTGAGATGTTGAACAGATGAGAAATCCAACTTGTGTCTGAGCACAGTGGTGCATGCCTATAATCCTAGCACTCTGGGAGGCTGAGGCAGGATTACAAATTCCAGCCTAGCCTGAACAACTTACTGAGACCCTGTCTCACAGTAAAAAGTAAAAAGAGTCTGAGGATGTGTT
Source organism: Dinomys branickii (assembly GCA_004027595.1). Taxonomy (NCBI): domain Eukaryota; kingdom Metazoa; phylum Chordata; class Mammalia; order Rodentia; family Dinomyidae; genus Dinomys; species Dinomys branickii. The sequence continues at coordinate 34,614 of PVLD010012865.1, read as the reverse complement.
CAATTGAACCCAAGGCCTTGGGTTCAACCCTCAGTACAGAAAAAAAAAAAAAACAGACAAACAACAAAACACAAATAAACAAACAAAAAAGCATCCATATGGAAGACATATTTCTATGAAGTCATGTTTATTCTGCCTCCATGGGAATATCATTGTTCTCTGGTTGATGCTCATTATTTTCAAAGCAAGAAGTTTGGTTTATTGGTGGATATAAATTTTTAAATATAATTTAGCTCTGGAAAAATTCCATGACAATCCAAGAGAAGAAAAGCCATTCTTTAGATACAAATGCACAGAGCAAGCCCACCTAGGTCTGGGTGCCAAGAGTCTGTGTCCCCCAAGTCTAGGCTCGTAGGATCACACCTGCGCTTGGCACCTGCTATGTGCAGAGCTGGAGGAGGGTAGAGCTGGGCGGGGAACAGGGGCCGCTCTGCATGCAATCTAATTAAAAAACTGTCTTATGGCCATAAATCTTCTTGCAGCAGGGAGCAGGCTTATTGCACTGAATATGAATTCTTCATTACATTGTATAATCGACAACAATCCATTTTCATTGTTAAACTGAGTTAATAAAAGGCTCGTGCCACTTCCCTTCCACAGGACAAGTTACATATGCGCTCTCTTCCTGGAAGATAGAAGGAGAGGCTCAGATTGCTGTGCTTTGTATTCTGTTGACAGAATGCATTAGCCACCATGCAATTCTGCCTCTACCAAATGGACTGCTCCCTATGTAAGGATCAATGGCTACAGGCATAGAACTCTTACACAGTAACATTCTGGGACCAAAGTAAGCCTCCAAGCTAGAGCTGGGCATGCTGCAGGTGCTGGACTTACCCCAAGGGAAGGCAATCTAATTATGCTAATATCAGGGCTAAGATTTATAGCAAGTGTGCAACCCACATAGTGTGTGCATAATATGGAGCAAACCTAGTCAGTAGGTCTGTAGTTAGCTCTACCAACAGTGAGTTCCTGAGGGGCCATAACTGTGGCTTATTTGTTAGGGTGCTCAGACCCCACTTGCGACCATCTAGGACAGAGATAGCCAGAACGGCTGATTTGAATTTCAGTGGGATTTTCTTTTGTAGTTTCATCATCCATAATTTTTCTCCTCTCTCCTACATTTTAAATTTTACAATCCAGGTTAAAAAAAAAACACATGATATTGGAATTCTAGAAGTAAAAATTAAATTAAAAAGCAACCGACTACTTTTTCTTTTTAAAAATCAGTTTAGCAATGCTAGGGTCACTTGCCAAAAACTTGAAAAAGCGACGCTGTGGTACTAAAATGCAGAGATGACGAGATGTGAAAGGGGTTGACAAAGACATGTGAGTGGAGGAACATGAACTCGAGGTGTGCAGCGGGAGCAGCCGGCCTGGTGATCACCCCACTCCTTCCCCTCACCGTGCCTGTCCCTATCCCTGAAGAGAGGCAGAGACAGGAGCATCTTGTCCTGGCGGCTGTCTGGAAGGGTATGTTGCCTCCTGTCTTGGTAACCAGAAGGGGTGGAAGTGAGAGTTGGGGCCTCCACCGAGGGCTCTTTTGACCACCAAATGCACTTGTACTTCCTCGCCATGCTGACTACCCACAGCAGGTTATGAATAACTGATAACATGCTGTTTCTTCCAAATCTGACCAAGCTTGTCTCCCGCATAGCACTGGAAACGGGAGTCCATAGTTGACAGGCTGACCCGGAAGCATCCTGATGACCAAAGGCCCACTGTGTCCTCCCTTCAATGTGTATCATGCTGTTCCCTGCGTGGCTCTCCTCTCTGCTGTGCCTCCTGGACCGTGCCCTGCCTGTGCCCATACTGTGGGGCCAGCCTCTCCGCTCTGTTGGCACTGTAGCTGATGATAGATACTCCCAAGCCACTCCTCCCAGCCCTGTCCACCTGCAGGAGACATGATATCCTTTCCCCTCCATCAGTGCCCTTGCCCCAGGCCTTCATTTCAGCATGCAGGGAAGCAGAGAGGCTGGTGGGGTGAATGGGTCACCAACCCGTCCCTGCCCAGAGTTAGGTCTTATTTCTTCTGACCCCATCGGACAGCCTAAACGTCCATCTGAGAGCTATGATGGATTTGCACTTGAAATAGGAATTTCCTCCTCCACATCTGGACAGAGAGGGTACCCGTCGCCTCCACACGACAGTGGCCAGCAAGTCAACAGGTCCATTGCAGGGGAAGCCTGCAGAGACTGAGGAGAGAGAGCAGTCGCCATTCCGTTCCCTGAGTGTGGATGATAGGGGCTTCCCAGAGAAGAAGACTGTGGTTAGATGCTGAAAAACAAAATAATCATAGGAGTAGTAACCAAAGATTTTATTCAGAGTGTTCTTGTCAGAGACTCAATGGCAAATAACTCCAATTCTGGCTGAAAAACCTTTCACAGAAAGACAAATGTCTGGGCCCATGGCCCCTCCGCAGAATTACATAGCTGGACACTATGACCAGTCACTCACCTGCCCTGAGGCTGAGGTCTCTCATCTCACTACCGAGAGCTCTGAGGACCCTGCCAAGATCACAGTGTGGTTCCACCCTCAGCTCCTTGCTGATTGGAGGCTCTGAATCAATGTCCCCTGCACACAGGACCCATTCCTTTCAGCATCAGGGCCACAGGGTCAGGAGATGCAGGGCGTGCTAAAAGCTGCCAGACCTCCTCAGTGACCGGGAAAGACCCATTGTGTCTCACCAGTGAAACCATGGAATGCATCCTATGAGACTCCTCCTGTTGGCAGGGTATAGAGCAGACAAAGCCGAACCACCCTCAGTAGGAATAGTAAATGGTGTGGCTTTGGGGAAGGGTCGAGCAATTTCTTAAAGTTAAGAGGCATCTACCCATGGCCAGTAATGCCATTGCCAGACTGGAACCTTTGAGAGTCAAAGATATATGCCCACAAACAGGAGGTAGAAGAACACATACAGAAAACATACTCATGATAGCCCCAAATTAAAATACATGCAAATTCCAAAGGCCATGTGGTCTTTAGCCTGTGGCACTATGGGGCGGTGGTGGTGGTGGAACCACAAGTAAGAGGTTGTGGGGCCACGAGGGAGCAGGTCAGATCATCCCATGTTGTACCAACTTGCCACAGGCCCAAAGATATAGGATCCAGAGACCAGGGACTGACACCTCTAAGCCCATGAGACAAAAGAAATCGTTTCCTTTGTTAACTTGATTTTCTCAGTGATTTGTAACTTTGGATGGAACTCTAACTAACATGCTTGACTTCTTCTCTTCATAAAATATCTGACTATGACATGCACAAAGCAAAAAGAAAATAAACACTGATACTAGAAATTGAGCTTGAATCTGCAATAAGCAGGACATGACCAAGGAACTGTAAGGGTTTTGCGTATGGTGTGCTTCTATCTGAAACCCAGGGTCATCCATGGACATATGGGGAGGTCAGGATAAGACGACGGTGGTGGATGCCAAAAGATGAAGGTGGAGATGGAGACAGAGAGAGCTTGATGAAGATGGAGAGGGGGTGGGGTAGAGATGGAAGTGCGGGTGCAGGTGGGTGTGAAGGTGATGGCAAGGATAGGAAGACATGGGACTGTGCCCTTGGGCAGTGTTGTAGATGGAAGAGAAAAAAAAGAAAAACCCTCCAACAGTGACCCAGTTCATTTGCAAAGCAGGAGATTCAGCATCCTGTCACCCAGCAAACCCTATGTGAATATCACCCTGCTGGGAAGACAGGAGCTGCAGAGCACACGAGGAGGAGGAGGGATGCTCTCCTTCTCCCTGAGGTCTGGAGTTAGGCAGATCAGAGCTGCGTTCTTCTCCAGAAAGTGACCTCACTGACCGTATAAGGCGGGTGCATCCCGCCTGGGTGACAGGAAAGCTCTGCTGGATGTTAGCTCTGGTAAGCTGGACCACAGGGAAGGAAAGGGCTGTGTTGGGAAACAGCAAGAAGAAATACATCCTTCTCATCCTCTCAGGGTGCAATTACCATTGCAAACTTTCTAGAAGGAGGATCCAGTGGAGATCAGATCCCAGGCTGTCCATCTCCTGTTAGCCTTGTACTGTTCTGAGCAGCCTAGTTAGTGACCTTCGCCTTTGCCTCCCATGCACCCGAGTTTCACTCTTAATTATCACTCACGAGGCAGCTCTAATGTGCGGTCACCTCCACTGCCTTTAATACATTATTGAAATGCAGGAGAGATAAAAGTGATATTAGGATACTGTGGCTTTATGTGAACGAGAAAACATTTTTCTTGATGTTCATCCAAATTTTCAAGTAAAAGGTCAGGATGCAGCTAAGAGATGTGGATTGTAGGAGGAGGATGACTGGCTCCTGCTAGATTTCCTGGTGATTTATGTGGCTGCTTCTTGCTGGTGTAACCTGTAGGTCTTCATTCTAATCATTTGCAATTGAAAGTCAAAGCTTTCAATTATCCATGGAAGGAAATGCGCCTTCATGGGGATAAGTTTTACAAAAAGAGCTTTGATGTAACCACATGTCATTTTCAATTCACCTGTTGATCTATTCATGTTACTCACATTGTGACAATGTCTTCATGTGTTGTGATGGAGGAAGAACTGGCAACACAGCGGTGGACAGTTTTCCCTTCCAGGATCTCACTGCTGGCAGCTGAGTGTCTACTTTACTGGGAGGCAGGCTGCATGGTTTGTTTTTCCTTTGCTGAAGGTGAAAGCAAGGATGCCAGACTGCTGTGCTTAAGGGACCTGCTTTTCTGGGCCGCTCTGACTCTTATTGAGGATAGCGGTGCTGCAGCCAGCAAAGACCAGGCTGGCTCAAGTGGAGGCAGATTGTGAAGGACCTTCTAAGGCACTTCCTATAGTGTCCCAGCTTGCACGTGGTGAGAAAATAATGACTGGTGGTTCTTCCTTTGACAATGCCACTCTATGGTTTTGTTTTTTTTTTTTGGAATTGGGAATTTAACCAGGGCCTTTGCACTGAGCTACATTCCCTACTCTTTTATTTTTGATTTTGAGCCAGGGTCTTGTTAAGTTATCAAGGTTGGGCTTGAACTTGTGATCCTTCTGCCTCAGGCTTCCAAAATTTTTGTTTTAATCAGATGTGTAGTTTCTATGTGACTAAAAATATAGCCTTCACATTGCCCTTGGACAGTTGTCCATGAGTTAATCTGCACACTCACCGGCATCTTCCACTTGGCATAAGCTGCTTTCATTGAGGACCTGCCCGTGCTGCTGTGACGCCTGGAAGCCCTGGGAACGGTCAGCCTCCTCCACGGTGCTTTCCCACTATACCTCTTTCCCACTGGCATCTCAGCAGTGCTTGGCATGTATCTGACATTCAGTAAAGTTTGCTCAGTGACTGAGTGTGTGAACAACCACGTTGTACAGAATCAGCTGCAGACTGAACCCGAGGCTTCACGCCCACTGGAGATCCAAGATGCCCACTGACCCTGCTCGGCATGTCCAGGCTCCACGTGTTGTCTTCAATGAAGAGATCACTTTTGAGTATCTCTCTTCTCCCCCAAATTCCAGGAAAGACCCCACAGGGAATGTCAGCTGCAGCTAGCGCTGTGTGTGGCAGGACCAGGTCCTGAATTGTCCCTGGCAGCTAGGTTTGCTTCTGCACCTGATTTCTACACAGAGCACCCTAAGGTGGGAGCCACCTGCAGCTTGGAGCCTGGGTTGTTCAGCAGCAGAGACCTGCCTGTTTTAGAATGTCCTCCTTTGCAGTAGAATTGCCTTCATCTGTACTGGAAATTTTAAGCCCAGTTTCATTTTATCCTTAGCATTCATATATTCTCTGTTCTCTGTATAAATGATCTGGCCTGAAAACAGTAGATTGCTGGAAACCAAATGATGGAGGCAGGAAACAGAGCAGGCAAGAGTCACACCACAGGGGTTGGAAACCCAAGTGGCTTTTGGAACTGTAGCACATAGGAGCAGCCCTGCCCAGTGCACCAAGCACAAATGGAGCCACTGCTTTCCAGAGAAGGGGACTGAAACAGGATCCCAGCCCCTGGCCTAGCGAGCCTCCAGGGCATCCAGGTTGCAGCCAGAGCCTGCTTGTTAGTCCAAGACCAAGAAGACCAGGACTTGGAAGAGCAGGAGAACAGACTGTTGCCAACACCTGGGGTCCTGTGTGGGCGCCACTGACAGACAATGCCATGGTCACTTTGCCTTGCCCCGCTGAGTGGCCACAAATCTCCTCCACAGGAATGAGGACACAGGAAACATCAGATGACAGTCAGAAGTTGTGATAACCAGGCAGGAAAAGCAGACCAACAAATCCTGCACAGAGTCTGGAGGTTGTCAGGATCTTACAGGCTCTCTGCTTTCCCGTCTGTTACAAGCTCCAATGCAATTGGTGTGAGTGTTCATGAGCCCAGCATCACCGTGGAGGGAAGAAAGCCTGTAATCCTGGACCTGAGGACACATTCCTTTAGGGTCTGGAATTCACATTTTTTTTCCTGATGGTTTCATGAATTTTCTTTAATGTTTAATGGAATGTGCACTTTTGTTTCTCATTTTATGAGAAAAAAGGATCTGACTGTAGCATGAACAAGTGATTTTTTTAAAAAACCCAAGAGCTCAGGTGCAGTCTTGTTCCCTGAAACGTGTCCCAGCCGCTCCGAAGGCTTTGGGAGCCATGAGAACTCCCCAGTTTATGGTCTCAGAGGAAGGGTCACAGCAGTTTGCTTGTAAACAACCCACTTAAGCCCAGAAAGCTGTGTGGAGTTATGTCCTCATGTAAATTGCATGAAGTCCCAGCTGTGCAGCTGTTTGGGGGATGTGGTACGTCGAGTGTCTCCTGGCATCCAATCTGCCTAGGGACTCGGCTCTGAATCTTCCTGCCTCGACCACAGGTCTTGGCCGAAAATGAAACAGGGTTACAAGGAAATTAAACCATATATAAACCTTTCTTCATCTACTTCTCTATGCACATTAACATGAGCCCTTCTTTTTCATTGACCTCCAATAAAGTTACTATTTATCCTTTAGAAGATAACCCAGCATCTGCTCTAGGCAGGTGAAATCCATGAACATCTGGGAATTTACTGTGAAGTCTCACATACATAAAAAAGCTGCAGTGTTCCTCTCCCTCGTGGAATGAGTTTCAGGATCGTGAGTGGGAAATGCAGAGGGATGGGATGCCCAGGGAGAGGAAGAGTGCTGTGTTTAGATTCCAAATTCATGCCTGTGTCGCTGTTGGTCTTAATCCTAAATAAGTCCCTTAACTTCTGGTGAATGCAGTTTTTGGCATTAAAATGATGAGGTCTGGCTATGTTATCTCTAAGTACTCATGTAAATCTCTAAGTACGCTTGATTATGAAATGCTGCGAACGTAGAACCCTGGACTTGCAGTATTTTTATTTGGAAGTTTTTGTCTGAACATTGCACAGACATCTGATTGTGGAGACGCCCCGTGAGATGGTGTTGGTCACCGGTGACTCCGCCCTCCATGCCTGCCCTACCCTTGTCCGGGGTACAGCACCTCATTCCTCCACCTTCCCTGGGCCTTGGGGTTCCCCTGCTGTGCAGAAATGCCACCGAGATACTTTGAAATAGCTGGGCTGCTGCAAGCAGAGTTTGGGGAAGTTTCTGGCCACCCAGGGTTATCTCTGATGACCCCTAGACTCCGGGCCTCTGACATCTGTGGTTGCTTTCAGCTCTCTCTCTAAGGATTCTCAGCCTGTGTTTGCTCCTCGGGTCGATTCATGTGACTGCAAGTGGCTTTGGGCTTCCTCCTGTATGGTTGTGTCCTACCTCATTGTGTCTCTGTGTCACGGTCAGCTGATCTCTTCTGGCAGTGGCGTTCATTTATTTTTCAGGTTATTGGATCCCTAACTCACATCACCAACAAGAGTTCAAGTTTAATGTTAAGGGCTGTATGGTAGCACTTTGGATATGCAGCAAGCTATTCAGAGCCACTGATGGCCCAAGATGTCCTGCCTGCTGGGCTGTCTTGATGCAGGCCCTCCGACAGACCCCTTTACCCTCACCCTCACCCTACAAAGGCACCTCAGTGCTAGTTTGTGTCACCAGAATCAAAGCTCAATCACAGACAAATGAAAGCCCCTGTCCGTTTGCTCTGCTGGGGCAGAGACAGGCAGTTGGTGTGGAGAGGTGTCCAGTGAGTCTGCCCCATTCTCTGTCACGTTTCTGAGGCAGCCTGAAACCCACAGGGGAAACCCAGTTTCTCTCCCCTTTTCTGGACTGTCTTCCATCTTGGCTTCTCCCAGAGAACTTTGCAGGAACCTCCATCCAGCTCACCTGTTGGGTGGCTGTAGCCTGGGGGCTCCACACTACTGGAGCTGTGGGAGCAGGCACCCTGCACCCCTGAGCTGTGCACTGAGGAGCTGCTCTGGGCCAGGGACCACGGTCACCCAGCAAGGGCCATGGAGAGGGTCTGCAAGGAGCACTGGTCCTCTCGGCACAGAGCACACATGATGAGCCATAGCTAGGCTTTTCTCTCTAAGATTAGAGCACCATCTACACAAGGTACTCAGTTTGGAGGTGGACGCCCTCTGGCCATACAGTTGTTATCCTGTGCAGTCTCCACATTAGTGGGTCTTTCGTTTGGCTAAGCAATGGTGAGAACAAATCCTCCTAACAGTGTTTGCCTGTGTATTTCTGTTTCCAAGGCAAAGGTTTTGCTGGTCTGAGACTCCTTGCTTCCCATGGAGCACACGGACTCAAGCACCAAGTGCAGCTGTGTCGCAGGCCTGAGCCCCACTGCAAGCCACAGAGGTCTCAGAGTGCACTCAGGTATCACAAGATGGCCTGCAGCAGTCCTGGGAGCTGCTGTGTAGGCTAAGGCCACCACAGTTGGGCTCCAGTACCCATGCCCCACGTTCAGGGTTCCCAGAGGAAATAAATGGCGATATCCTGTAACACCACTGTCGCCTTAATTACTGTAGGCGGTGAATCGCTACTTACAGTAGATTCAGCGTGAAGTCCTGTAACACAGGAACCCAGAAATGGACAGTAAGAGGTAATTTATAAAACTTACCAAAATTCTTCCATTACTGCCAGGAATAACTGAGAATATTCAGAAAGAGAAACAGGAATATTTCCTTGTGTAAATAATAGATAAAGAATGAGAAAAAGAGTAAATGAACATCATCCAGCAGTAATGCCCTGAGGGGGCAATAAAACCCCAAAAGTCCAATTTGTACAGCGAGATCCATTAGGCAGGAAGTTAGGAAGCCAGACGCTGTCCTGGGGCTGGCAGGGGGAACTTGACATTGGCGTTTGATGCCACAGCTAACACGCAGCTGAAGGAGCACGTGCCAGGTTTTCATCATCTGCACCCAGTCGGGGTGAGCAGGGGTCTCAGACATCTCCCAAAACTGGTGGGAGCAAAGGACACATGTGGTCAGCTGGGTCTTGGGGGACAGGCAGGGCCCAGGGGTGCACGGATGGGTACACCTGGGCCACAGTGCAAGTCAACTTACCCTGGAACTTCTCCAGATCTAAGGCTGCTTATTCTCATCTTAGAGGCAGCTGCTTTCTGTGAAGGTGAATGTCTTATTGCCACCAATCGTTTTTTAAATTTTAAAGAGTAGGGCAGATGTAAAATATTATATGTTTAAGTCATCAGTAGTGTTGTAAACCTCACACACTTCTACAAGAAGTTTGGGGGAATTAAATTCATATCTTTACTGCAATATACTATTTCAGTATATTTTTTGATCTATTGCTAATGACTGTAGCATTAATTTAAGGGACTTTGTACCCATATACACATAAGGAGTATTTGTACCCATATACACATAAGGAAGCACCTGTGATTTCACTACACTACTCTCTGAATTGAAGCGGGAACATATACAAGGCTTTGTATGGTTTTCCTCAAGGTAGCTGAAGTTTCACCAATGTTGGCAGCAGTTGGGAGATATGCATGGGTGGGCAAGGGGTAGGCTTTGCAGGGAGTGTGCACCCCACATGGCTGAGACACCCTCCTGCTGCCCACTATCTCCACAGCCCCAGACCTGCTGAGGGCTTACAGTAGGCTGGGAAGACAGGGACAGAGCATATGTTTTCTGCATTATGTAATTGGTTAGCAGTGTGCCCAATCATATAGTCACCCTCACAAACAGCTCCCCGACTTTCCACATGGCCCAAGTGAATAGGCCTAGCCCTTGGACTATGCCCACATGACAGTAGTTACCTCTCCTTCTCCACAGAGGTCTGTTCCCAAGCACAGCACTGGGCTCAGGCTGATATTCACCCAATTTCCCCCATGTTTCCCTTCAAAATGCCCTGCAAGGGCAGGCCCATAAAATTATACCCCACCTCTTTCAGTCTAGTTCTTGAAAATAAAACTTCATGGGGTCCCGAGTATGCTTGCAGAATAGCTGCATGATCCATCTGATTGCGCACCTGCATGTGGAAAACTCGTAGGGACCCCAATAATGGACACATAAAGCTGATTTATGTTTAGCACAACAGTTGTTTTATGCAAAATGAGTATTTCATTTGTGGGATTGATGTAATTCCATTTACAGACAGAACTTGGAACTACCTTTAAATAAAGTTTATACAAGTTTAGAAGATATTGAACTTCCTCAGCCACCTTCTTTCACTCTTTGATCCCAAAAGAATGTCAGGAAACAAAGCAAAATAAATTAACTCCAGGGAAGTGCTGGGAGGCTGGATGTGGGTGGAGGGCTATCCCCACACCAAAGCCTTGAGAAGGCAGAGGGGTCAGTGAGCAAGTTCTGAGGACTAAGAGCCCTGGTGGAAGCCCCATGCATAGAAAGAGAGACACAGAAAACAGATTACATGAAACCTCTGTCTCTGGTAGATAGAGACGTGTCCAAGTGGGAACAGACTTCCTTCCCACCTGCTATGGCAGAGGCAGGAAGCTCTTTCTGAACAGGTGAGAAGGGACTGGTCCTGCAAGCCCTGATCCCTCTCCTGGCTGGTGTTAAAAGAAGCAGTCAAGTCACCAGATGGTGCGAGGCAGGCTCCAAACCCTCCCACCTGCCCACTGAATGTAGCCCATGCCACATCTAGGAGCTGAGTCCCCTTTACGGAGCCAGGAGGCTGAAGGAGGCCTTGGGAGGTTGGGTGTGGAAATGCACTTGCCCTCCTCTTCTTTGCCCATGTCTTCAGGCCCATGGGAACTGACATTATACCCTTGTTTGGGGTCCATGGGGGACAGTATTAGAACCCACCTGTCCTGGGATATGAGGGGCCCTAGCTTCCTCTCCCAGGGTGACTGCCATTACAAAGAGAATAAATAGGGTCCAAAATCTCCTAATGGAATATATGAGATGCTCAGAGTACAGTAAAAATCATTCATCACGAAAAATTAGCAAAACTATAACATAAATGACAGATATAACCTGTAGATGCTAATGCTAAGATGGGTGTGTTTGGAGACCTCTGGTAAGGATTCAGAGCAGCAACATAAACATGCTTCAACAAACACTCATGAATGCTCTTGAAACAAGTGAAAAAAGAAAACTTCAGATAAGAACAGAAGTGATACATTCAACATTTGATGTACAAAGAAAGAAACTCATTGGAAGAACAGTGACCTTTTCAACAAATGGTACTGTAACAAAAAATAAATTTACCCAAATCTCACATTTTCTAAAAACTAATTCACACTGAATGTAAAGGTAAAACTTATATGTAAAGGTAAAATCAACCTTTACAATCAAATAGGAGAAAACCTTTAATATCTAAAGATAAGCAAAGAGTTCCTAGATATGACACCAAAAACACAACCCATAAAAAAGGGAAATTAATGAACGGGACTCACTGAAATTAAAACCTTCAAGTCTGCAGATCTATAAAGGGAATGAATACAAAAGTTATGGACCAGAGTATAGATCTGCAAACTACATTTGCATCTAAGCCTATGATAAGCAAAGGCGTCTCAAGGCTCAATGGGAAAATAGCAAATGATGTAATCAGAAAAGTGAAGAAAAGACACGGACGGATATTACATTGACCAGGCAGCCGACTGGTGGTAAGTAGCATATGAAATGCTGTACAACCCAGCAGGCATTAGGGTAACGTAAAACAAAACTGCAATGAGATCTTGCTGCCCACCTACCAGAATGCTATAAACAAAACCCGTGACAACTCTTGGGCCCAAGGAGTAGGCAGAGTTGCTGGACCGATCCTGCATTGCTGAGGGGAATGTGGATAGTTTGGCAGTTTCTTAGAAAACTAAGTAAGCAAGAACCATAGGAGCCAGTAATTGCATTCTTGGACATTGATCTCAGAGAAATAGCAATGTTCGCATAACAATGAGTGTATGGGTGAATGCTAGTAGCACAGTTATTCTTAATAACCCAAACCTAGAAACAACCTGATGTCCTGGAAAGGGAGAATAGTTAAACTACCCATAGCACAGCCACTGCATGGAACGCTGCTCAGAAAAATAAGAACAAGCTATTGATGCATGCAGAGAACTGGGAGACTCCATAAAAAACAGCAATAACAATCTCATAGGTTACATAGTGTATGATTGGGTTTACAGAATATTGTGGAATAAAGTATAGAACATATTTTATGTATAACATAACATATACCTGGATTCTTTAGAATGATAATGTATATCATACATATATAATATTCTGTATGATGTGCAATGCTATGCAGAGTATAATGCAACATTATAATATTATATATGGTACATGTCATGCTATACAACATTATAAAGCAAAACTGTAAACACAGGATGCAGGCTAGAGGTCGTCAGGGGAGGCATCTGTGGGATGGAGCTGCTCTCAGCTCTGTCAGTGAGCAATTTTGCTGTGATCTTATTGTGATTTTGCTGGTTTACAAGATGTTACTATAGGCAGAAGCTGGGTGGAGGGTAAACCTGAACTCTGTGCATTATCTTATAACTGCAGATCAGTCTACAATGACCTCGAAATAAATATTTCTGCAGACACATAAAATGAATCGGTTAACCAGAAAAGGAACTAAACCCTGAGGAAAAAGAGTGCATATACCAAACAGAAGGGAACTTGGAAATGAGCATAATTACTGACCTCGCAGGTTTTAGTGGCTTTTACATGAGTTATGAGTAAACAGTGGGACCCCAGATTCATGGTAGACAATCAAACAGGTTTGTCTTTTTCACAGTAAAATCTCACAAAAGGACAGTGCAGCAATGAAACCCACAGGAGGATGATAAGGAATGAAATGTGAGCAAGACAGAGAAGCGGGGATGCAGGACAATGAGCCACACTCCTCCCGGGGAACACTGGGATCAAGGCCGTCCCTGAGCAGAGCTCGGAAGAACACAGCCCAGGCAAAAGCCAGGCCTCACGCATCCATATACAGCACACCTTGCTGTGGTCCCAGCTGCCACTTCCAGTCACCAGGTATCACAGGAATGTGACTCTTGGACCTCAAATGAACTTCTTAGGTCAGAACCTCCCGTGGCTGTGCCGGAAAGCATTCACAGTGCTCTGGGGCACACTCAAGGTCTAGACCTGCTGTCATGGGGGACATCCCTTCTGGCCATTGCCTCTCCAGCAGCCAGCAGCCCTACAGCGCAGTAGCTTCTAGGAAAGAGCTTCTCACACTCTGGACCTAAAAACACACAGCTTCCTGCTAAGATGCAGCTTCACACCTGAGAGGTCTGGGCTATGCTGGAGGCCATGTGTTTAACGAGCTCCCCGCAGACCTGTGGCTGTTGGTGGGAGGCTCGCACCTAGGGGGTCAAGGGTTAGGGTGGCTCACTTGTGCCATGGCTCCCAATCCCATCTAATTGGTGTGGCAGGTGGCCCAGGCCGAGGATGTGAGATTCCCCAGGAGCTCTGCTGAGCTGCTGCGGCTGCGAGCCTCTGCAGGGGGCACGCTTCCAGGTGGAAATGGGGAAAGCGAAACCCTGCTCCTGTAGTGAGTCAGCCTACGGCAGTGGAGACAAAACTCCTGGGAGTGACAGCCTGCTCCTTGCTGACAAATGGCTTTTACAGAGAGCAGAGGTTACATGGGGTCAGAGAAGGCCAGGCCAGGGTTTCAGGAAACTCAGAGATAATCCTGGCATCTACCTGAGACAGAAAGGAGTCTGGGAAAGAGAAGGGTGGTGGGAAGGGTTGGGGCTGTTCTGGGTCTGATCTGTCCCCTGGCTTATCTGGTGACTTCAGCACATCAACCCTCACCCCAGATGCACTGTCCTCTGCATGGCGTGGCCCATCTGACTCCTTCTCTCCTCAGCACAGCACTGGCCACACAGCAGCCTCAAAGTCACCCCTTCTAAATGGCCATGACCCACATCCCTGCCTTGAGGACCTCTCCATCCATCCTCCCTCTCCTTCCCCTTCTCCTTCTTTCCCGAGCAGGGTAGTTGTTATCTTCCTGGAGTCTGAAATGCTGACTCTTCACTTCTGAGTCTCAGGAAGCTCTAGCACAACGATCATGATGGAGATAAGGGGAATGTGGTCAGCTAAAAATTTGGCTAAGTGAAAGGAGCTCAAGCTCTCCTGCAGGCAAGTGCGGGCGAGAATGTTTCAGGGAGATGGCAGTGATTAGATGCCCCAGTTCTGCGGGCTCAGCCAGAGAGGGAGCCCAGCTGGGGAATCCCATGTGTAGCTGCAAGGTCTGGATGGGGGCTGGAGGAATTAAAACAAGGACAGGAAGATAAACCCCCACCCCTGAGGATGCCTGGCCCCACCGCAACTGGCTTTGCCTGGCCTTCATGACCACCTGTTCCAGTACATCCCTCAAACAAGCTCTGCTGAATTTCCCCAAGCTTTAGCTTTGCTCCTAGAGGACAAAGTCTCATCAGTGCGAGAACAATCGTTAGCAGGAAAACAAAACTTTTCACTGCCCATTTCAGTCACAGCCTAGGACCCTTGCTCCTCTTCACACAAAAGCCACCCAGGAAACAAGGTGTCACTCAGCAAACAGACTCTGGCCTCAACCCCTAGTTGCCCTGCCAGGTCTTGTGGCCCATCTCAGGACCCGCATTCACTCAGCTTTCTCCATTCACTGACAGCATCAACTCGCAGCACCACCAGCATTTTCCAAGGCTATCTGGCACCACCTTAGCTCTCTCCATGCTTGGCACTGCTTGTCCTTGTTTGTCTCCAGGTGGCACTGAGGCTGCCCTTGGCCTGCCCTCTCCTCTCTCTCCACTCACTTGCTTCTGTTATGTCTTTCCTAAGCACTCCATGTCACACTTCTGCTGCAGACTACTCTTTGAGTATCTGCTAATCCTCCTCTACCTGTGAACCCCAGTTCCCACCATAAGAGCCCGAAGCTTGGCTGTCAGGTTCCACACTTGGCATTCCTGACTGTCTGCCCATGGCTCCTGCAGCCTGGAGCCTCTGGTGGGGCAGCCCTTGCCCTCCTGCCTTGTGCGCACAATGTGGACCAGCCCATTGGTGTTTATGTTTTTGCCTGCTCTGTCTGCTAAGCCCAACTTGTGGGCTGGGATTTCTCTCACTGCTGACCTCAGCAGCACAGTGCTCAGAGGATTTTCATGAATCTTCCCCAAATGCCTGAATTTGTACAGAATGATGGAGAGGTCTGTGCCGCAGGAAGGAGGAGGAGAAAGCTGGAGTCACACTGGCGAGGGCACAGAGGAGGCTTGTGAGGTGATGTTTCTGAAACAAAAATTCCGAATTTTTAATTCTCTTGCAGTACCCAGGGCCTTTGCACTGAGCTACAGCCCTAGCCCTACCTTAAATTTTGAGACACAGTCTCACTATGTTATCCACTAAGGTTGAGCTTGAACTTGTGGTCTTCCTGCTTCAGCCAGAGTGTAGAGATTACAGGTGTGTGCCACCACACCTGGCTTCTAGTCTTAGAGAATTTCATAAACTGACTTTTTAACTTTTAATGGTGAGAACACAAGCAAATGAGTTTTAGGGGGTGGTGCATCTAGTTTAATGAGGGGTGAAAGTCAGAGCAGAAGCCAGCACTTGCTTCTGGCAGTCTGGCCTCAGCCTGTGCACGCCCTCCTCTCAGCCAATGCTTGATGAGGCAAGGCTAGCTTCATGGAGACCAATGAGGTTTGGGTCCTCCGTAAGAATCACAATCAGCCTAAGGCAGGTTGAATGTTCCCAGAAAGTTTCTTGCCAGGAGCTCCCTGTTTCACCAGGGGATGTGGATCTCTCCCCCACCTATGCTGGCTTTTCTTATCCAGCTCCCAAAGGGGGCCATCAGTGGGTTTGGGTGAGCACGCAAAAGGAGCAAAGATTTGGCAAGTGATGTTCAAACTCAAAGCCATCGCATTATTCAGGAATGATGAGCAACAGGATAAGCCGCTAGGAGCTCAGTTCCAGGGAGAACTTGGCGTGGCAAGGACCTGCCTGATGAGACCGTGGCCGGGCCAAGTCCCTGGAGAGGCAGAGCTTGGTTGGTGTCCTTCTATGGGCAAACAGCCTCTTTTAGTGATGAACTGGCTAAGAAGATGGCACATCATCTTCTCTAACAAGTCTGGATGTCTTCCTTCCAGAGGTTTTCATCTATTCTTTTTTCATATAAATAGAAAATTATCTGAACATCCGGGCACCAAATGCAGCCATGCGGGGGTTGGGTCACCACCCCTCTGCTTGGTGAAGGTGCATGGGCAAAGCCCTGACTCAGTGGACCCAGTCCACCCAACCTCTGTGAGCCAATGACTGTCCAGGAAGTTGGCACACCTCTGGCCACATGGCCCAGTTCTAGCTTCCTGGAAGTTCAGCCAGTCAGCATGGGTGTTTCGATGTTTCCTGAGGCCCAGCCAATCAACATAGGTGTTTCAATGCTTCACAGAGGCAGAGTCTTGGATTAGCGAGGCCTGCCTGCTGAGGCCATGCTCCTGAACTGGCTCAGTGTGACAGCTGTGTATCAGAAAGATTTTCCAGGTCTCTGTTTTGCAGGTATCAAGAGAGCAGGTTGCTGCTCCATGGGCATGATACTCCTGCGAGGGGAGAGCTAAGCAAGGAGAGAGCATCAGGCTGTCTTCCCTGAGCAGACTCCTTCCAAGAGGCCGGTGTGTCAGCACAGGTTGAGGGACTTGTGCTTAGGATGAGCAGCAGCTGTTCAGAGTGCACCATTTTTGGCAAACGAGCTCATCACCATGCTGTTCTACCCACTATGCATTCAGGGAACGTGTGAAAATGGGTTTGATGTTTACTGGGATTTCACATACACCTATGTGCATTTGTTGTGTGCATGTGCCTATGTGTGCCCATGTGTACATGCATGCATGTGTACTTGGATGAGTATGTTCATATCCATGTACTTGACAATACTGTGTACATGTGTGTGCCTGCACGTGCACGTGTGCCTTGTGTGGGTGTGTGTACGTGTGTGCACATGTGTCTCCATATACTTCCTACAAAAGTCCCATAGTGTGTCTCAGTATCATGAAAAATCTTGACTAAAATGCCAATATATTAGTAGCTCTCCGATGTCAGAGTCAACATTTAGTCCTTGTCAGCCCAGTCAAGGGACCCAAGGGAGATATTCCAGGGTGAGGTCCAGAGGTTAAAGAACACCATGTGCAAGACATCGGCAGCAACAGCAGGCAGCCTGGAGCAGAGCACAAGAGCGCATGGGCAGCTACTGTGAAAGGGAAAGAAACTGCTCAGAGGAAAAAAAACACGGATGGGGAAAAGAGAAAAGAAAGAAAGATGGAAAGGAAATATATATATATATATATATATATATATATATATATATATATACATATATGATAGCTAAGATAATTGTACTACTAATTTCTACTGGTTTATTGAAAGAAACAGTTAATGCTTAATTGTCTGATCAATTTTGCATGCCTATGTCTGGTAATCTGAACAACTGCTTTGAAGATGACAATATGCAATATAACAACTATTGTTAATTTCCTCTCATCTTGTTCTGAAATTCTATATTGTTTTTATTGTTTTTTTCTTATTTTTTATTCTCTTTAAAATAAAAAAGTAGAAAAAAAAAGAGCGCCAGAGTAAGAGCCACCTGCATCTTTACGGTATAATTCTTATATACGTTATCTCATATTTACATTCTTCCATAATGCTGTAACCAGGGTACATGTGTTTACCTGTGTTCGGTGTTGGTTACATAGCTGTACCCCACTGTGTGCGGGCTGTGCCCTCAGATGTCCTTAGATGCCCCTGAGCTTTGAAAATTCCAAACTTTCTGCAGCATGCACTGTGGTACAGCTGGTGGAAAGGGTCTTCCTGCTCCTGTGCTGGCAGTAGCTTCCCGGCTCATCTAGTCTGCATCTTTATTGGCTACCCTGCTCCACCGATTCTCAGCCTTTCTGCTCTTTATTGTAAATGATTCTTGGGATCAGCGCAGGCTGGTGCATTCAACTGGTACTGAAGAGCTCGGGTTATTGAGGCAACTATATATGACATGTCTGTGAGACAAAAATGACAAATGCATTAAACACGTTCACATTTTAGGTGGATCTTAAGAGCCTGTTGCTATGTCAAAAGCCCCAGATTTTACAAAGAGACATGTTCATCCACATGCCCTAGGCCCTCAATCATCTGAGTGGTTTTATACCTTTTTCATCTAGTTGGAGACTTGGAGAAGTAGTAATCTGCCCAGGGTCACTGGCTCAAGGATGTGCGCTTTTCCCCTAGATCTGAGTACAGTCTGCGGTCCAGTCCTGAGTATCACATGTCCAAAGGTGAGGAACAAGAACATAAGCAGGTTCCTTTTCTATAACTGCTATTACCTGTGCCAGAACACTCCACTCAGGTCAAGCCCAACACGTTAAGGGCGGAGGACCATCATCAAGCAACACCTCTTCCCCCTCCTCTTCTTCTTCCTCCTTTTCTTCATTTTCCTCCTCCTCTTCTTCCCTCCATCTTCCTCCTCTTTGTCATGCTCTTCCTCCTCTTCCCTTCCTTCCTCCTCCTCCTCCTTCTCTGCTTTCAAAGTATTTAGTTTACCATATTTTCCACAAGAAATGTGTAGGAAGAAGAACAGCAAAAGGTAAAACCAGCTGTTTAAATATCTGTGGCAATGTTCAGCTCAAGGAAGGAGAAAACAGGATGAGAAACAAATTTTGTTTTGTTCTGCATGGTTTTATGTCTTTTTGCCATCATACCACCAGGAGGAGACCTTCTTGGTGGGAGCTGTTTTATTTTGTGCAGAGAAGCCTTTCCCCTCTGTGTAGCAACATGCACTTATCCAGAATGGCTCTTGCTGAGGAGCACACATGTACCGGAGCAGGAAGGCAGGAGGGAAAGTTCAGAGCTGAAGCTGCAGGATCATGGGAGGTGGCACACTGCAGGTACAAGCAGGAGGCTTGTGTGGTATTAGTGACATTGAGCAACCATTGAAGGAAGGAGGACACAGGTCACCTCCACTTTGCAGCTAGGAGCAAGGACACTGAAATCAAGCCCTAGCTCTCCAAACAGCAACATACTGGGGACATTGCACATAGCTTCTAAGCTGAGAAGCTGTTTGCATATATATGTAATTTTAAATATATATTTAAATATATATAAATATTTATTTAAATATATATTGTTTATATTGACTATAGTACCAAATCATTTAAATTTGGCCTTTTCAGTAAGTGTAGTCCCTTTCTTGTAAACCCCTTGACATTTCGGTCCAGCTCAAGAGCGTGTGTTTCTCAAAGTGGCTTTGTTTGCTTGTTTGTTTGAGGGAGAGTCTTGTTATGTAGTTCAGACTGGCCGTGAACCCACTGTGTAGCCCAGGCGATCCCCCTACCTCAGTCTCCAGACTGCTGGAGCGACATGTGCAACACAATGACCAGCTGTTGTGGTGGCCATGTTCTGCAGCAATTTGTTGGTCAAGGAAGGGAAAAATTGCTTCTTGCCCTCATATGATGAAGATATCAGCAGGGAACATCACCAGCTCTAAAGACGCCATGGTCTTCTGTGTGTGCAGCCAGTAGCTTGCAGAGGACCATCCTTGCCTGTAGTCTCCCTGACTCATGGAGGCAACTGCTACGGTAACAAGAGACAAAGGAACCCATGTATTCAGGGCGAATGGCTGCCACTAAATAAACTAACAAAAAACTAAATTTAATTGAAAGAAATCCAACAGTCCCACAGAAGTATATACCAACACCACTGAATAGTGAAACTTTAGAGCTGTGGAAGATTCTGTCAAAACTTCACAAGTGGCATAGCCTGTGACACTGCTCACCGTGTTGCTAGCAAGCATCTCAGCTGTGTAACCCCAAAGTGGCCCTCTTCCTCAGCAGCTGCTTCCTGGCTGCTAGCATGCTTTGTAATATAATTACCTAAATCTTTTCTTTCTATAATTCATAAGCCTTAGTTTCACCTGTTCTTTTGTATTTTTATGAATTTTCGTCTGTTATCTGTACTCAAGACACAAATTGGTTGATTGGAAGGAGAAGCAGAATTATTTGGCAGCATCGTGTCTGAATTGCATGTCCTTCTGTTGTGGCATATGTCTAGATATTCCCCCAAAGCCTCATGTGGTCATAGGTGGGGCTTTTCCAGAGGTGGCTGAATCTAGAGGGTGTGACTGATTCCTGGTGCAATGCTAAGATTAAAAGTGTTAGAGTTAAGGGTGTGTGATTACTAAATCAGTCCACTGATAGGCTTGGCGCTGCTATAATCCCAGTAGCCTGGATACAACTGAAGGGACAAAAGAGGTTTGTCTTGTCCCTTGCTTGCTTGCTCTGCTGTCTTCTACCTGTAATGAACTATTCATCCTCTGCAATGCCCACTGCCATACCGCCCTGCCTTGGAGCCAGCTGATTATGGACTGAACCCTCTACAAACTGTGAGCCAAATAAACCTTTCCTCTCTTAACTTTGAGTATAGGTATTTTGTCTCAGGAACAAGAAAAGTAACTAAGACACCTTTTTTCTCTCCTTATTTCCTTCCTCTTTTCTTTCCTTCCTTATTGTTTCCTTCTCTTCTTCCCTTCCTTCTGTATTTCCTCCTTTCCCTTCCTTTTTCTTTCTTTCCCTTCTCCTTTCTTTCCTTGTTTCCTTCATTTGTTATTGTCTGAGCATATGTACTTGACATTTCAAGGCATGTTGGTATGTTTGATGAAACAATTATAATCACATGTTTTATATTTGTGAAGCATAAATGCCCTCTGCTGTGTCTATGACATCTGTGGTTATTACCCATAAATTGATGCACCCATCCACCAAGGTATTGCTGAGTATTGAGCTATTCAGCAATACCTTGGTCATAATGTCCTGTCCACTCCCTGCTAGGTACTGCACATGAGGTGGGGGCAAACAGCATGCAGGGACTCAGTCCTCTCCAGGAAACTACAGTCACCTTGTGCAAATTCATCCCTCTCTTGGTGGCTGTGAAACCTTGGTTGTTTTCTGCTCACAACTCTCAGTCACTATTTTTGAACTCATTCTCCATTCCTATATCCTGTGGGTCCTTCAGGAATACTCTTTTCCTTTCTTGACAAATACTGTGTTTTCACCCTTTATTCCTATGGTGATTGTCCCATGTAGAAAAACAATTGCCTCACCTTTAAGGCCAAAAGGCTATGTTTCAGTAATTTCACAAAATTAATAAGTGCCTTTGGAAGAGTCTGAACTTCCTATGCTCGCTTTTTTCATTAAATATTTGCAAAAACACCCACCTCCTCAGGTTCTTATAAAGAGCCAAAAATTAATGCTTAGAAAGTTGCTGCAATCCAGTTGTAGCTCTGCTATTATTATTCTATGCACGAGAACCTGGGATTCTAATCTTTCCACCTTTTCACCTTTCAATCGTTCCCAATTACTTCAGGTCAAAATGCCATGTTTTTCATGAAGTAACCCCAAATGTCACCAGCTGAGAACTGCTTCTCCCTAATTGGAAGTGTCAGGCCATGCCGGGCCTCATGCAGAGATTAGACTGCACGCCTGCCCCAATTACGTCCATGCCTGGCTGGTTTCCTGTGTGGGCAGCTGGGCCCCTGAACTGTCCAGGCCATTTCTCCTAGCTTTTACATTCACAGTGTGTGCCTCTGTGGAAGGCATCTGCTGAGCAAAGAAGTAATAATTTAAGAGTGGATTCCAAAACATGGGATCTCCTCCCACCATTGGCTCCTCTATAATATCCATTACCTAGTCTGTTGGAGAGAAATACTCCAACAGAGGTGATTTCTAAACCCAATAGTCACTGGCTGGATACAATGGTGTTTTCTTAAAGATTGTGTTGTCCTAATATGCAATCATGACATAGCCCAATTCCCAATGTGACATTGCTCTGTGTGACATTCTCCAGAGAGTTGTGCCCCCTAGAATTTCTACTGAAAAATCGCATTCAGTAACTCCCAAGAAACTTTGGAAATTGAATCTCTGTGATTTCTCAATACATAGGATGAAAGGTGCTCTGAACACTGGTAAAGATAAATTATGAGAAAGTGAATCTAAAAATAGACATCACGCTCTCATGGTGTGGTGGGTGCCAGGAATAATTTGATAGTATCCTCATCAGCTGCAGCCCAACCTTGCCCTCTTGGGGAGCAGGTGACTATTTGGGGTTCAGACCCTCTGCCCCACATGCCATCTAGAGGATGCCTTGCACATGACCAGTATTCAACACATATTTGCAAGATGTGTGTGACCTTAACCCCTCTAAGTCATGACCATATTTGTAGGGCAAATCACTGGCCCAAGTAAAGCTAGGACATTTTAAGGGAGAAGTTGTTCTGTTTTGTTCGAGTGGCCAGAAAGTCTAAATGATTTTCCTTAACTATTACCTCTCTTTGGCTGGGAGGAGAGAACCTACTGACCTCTGTTGGCCCCTCTCTCTTTCTCCTCTCTTCTTGCATGTTCTGTTGTTTCTGTGCAGGTCTCATTTTGTTTCAATCCTTAAAGCTTAATGCTCTGCTTCTAAAATATGGCAAAATCTGCCGTTCGAACTCAGTGTTGCTTGAGGAATGGCAGTCGGCACACATTCCACATGCTGTATTTGCAGAGAAACTGGAAATTCTCCAGTGCAATTAGAATCAGGATTCAGTTTCAAGGTCTTGACTCTCTCAAGAACCTTCCAATTTTCCATGCCTTTGGGACAGCTGAGATGACCGATAGCCAGCACCCTGTGGAAGACCAGCAGATTAAAGAGCTGCTCTCAGGAATCCCTCCGATCCTGGTCACAGAGCCACCTGGTATTTCAAAGTTGAAGTATGCAAGTGCTGTCTCTGCTGGAGTAACAAACAGCAGCAGCCTCGGTATGCTTGGAACCCAAGCAGGGGTCCTGACAAGTGAAGGTCTCCATAGTCAAGATCAGGGTGGGTGTTGCAAGGAGAGCAGGCACCCTCCTGTGAAGGCTTGATGCTGTCACTCACATGACCTTATCTACTTAGAAACCTATGTCCCCAGAATGTGAAGTGAGAGAGGGCTTCCAGGTCAGTCTTGTCGCTGTCCTGGGCAACAACAGCAAGCAATGTGGGGACTCAATGTCTAGTGGCCATGTTTAGGGGACACAGCAAAGAATGGGGAGGGAACAGACCTATCACAACAACTGCTGCATCCCTCTGACCATCTCATCTACCTCCAACATAATTGCTTTTCATTTAATTTTCTGCAGCAGTTTTCCTCTTATATGATTGTATAAACTTGAGCCAGGATACTGTTCTATTTTTTCTTGTACTGGAGATTGAACACAGGGATTTTGCACTGAGCTTCATCCTCAGCCCTACTCCATTTTCCTTTTAATCTTTTAAAATTTTGAGCCAGTCCTCCTTCCCTCATTATCATATGCTCTGGGCATCTTAAGCATGTTAGTAATCAATATTCACTGAATGTGCAAGTCACGAATGTGATCAGATGAGTTGGTTTCTCCAAATTCAGTGGATGAGAAATTAAATGTAACTTTCTAGAGTCTGATGTTCAGATTACAATTAAACAAATTGCTTTCCATGTTACAGAGAGGGGAGGCATGAGAAGCCCTTAGTTTTTGTAATGAACAGGAGATGGTTCCCATGAGGGTTTCCAGTTATTCTCCCTCTGCCCTCCTCAGGGACAAGGAACTGCTACTTGCCTGGGCCTCTTTGTCACCTGTCTCCACATTTATGCAGCAGAAGGTGCAGGTGCTCTTCAGCAGGCTGAGCCCACAGACAGGCCAAGTGCCACACAGGTTTGCAAGGGACAAAGGAGGCAGATGTGGAGACAGACATGCAGGGCACACCCCTGTCCCCAGCAGGGCCTGCTAGTATGCACAGAGGAGGGGCTGGGAGTAGAGGTCACTGACCTGTGTGCTGTCCCCAGAATCTGATCACGGACTCATGTTCCTCCTGGACAAGAGCCTCTGAGGATGATGGGCTGTGTCTTGCTGTGGGCCAGGGTGCTCCTTGGATGTTCTTGGAAAGTCCTCAGCTGCAAGCACGGGAGGGACACCATGTAGCACACAGGTTTCAAATCTTCCAGTTTTCCTGGGGCCACAGCCCCCAACCGAAGTCTTAATCATTCCTGAGAAAAGAGAGTATTTATCCTTAATTGCCCTTGACTCCAACTTTAGATGGAACAGCTTGGGTCCTTTTGTGAGTGTAACCATGCTCTATGTCGTTAAAAGCAATTTTTGAACTTTATAAATTTTTGTTAGGTCTGTAGTAGTTCAATGTGGGTAGCAAGGATGCCCCATCTGTCATCTCAACAGCAATGAGGCCAAATTCGTAATTTAGTTTCTAAAGTCTAATAATCACCAAATGTCCCACCAGACCCCCTCTGCTAGTCCCTGAACAGCAAAGAATGCAAATGTAATTCAGTAAGAAAGATGAAGGGTTTCCATGTTGCCACACAAAAATCAACTTTTCCCATCTTTATTCTCAAGAAAGCTGTCTCTGATAGAGCACCCAGTTTACTTTTCCCAAGAGCCAGAACCTCCATCAGCCACACACATGTGTCCATGGCACACAGAGCAGAAACACATGGGTGTGAGCAGAAACAGGCAAAACCACAGTGGCACACAAGCCGTTCCTCTTGACAACATTTGTGCTGTCCAGGAAACAATGGATGGGAGGATAAATCTGATATAATTTAAACTGGAGAACAGCTGAGTTGCCTTCATTAGTTGCTATTTAGTTTATTTTTGATTTATAGACTCTGATTTGAGAGTACTCTTGTATACAGAAAACTGAGCACACAGAAAGAAACCTCCCACTCGCCACTCTGTGCAGTCTCCCTGTTATCAGTACCCACATGAGTGGCACATTGTTGAAGCCCAGGGCTCAGTCTTGACGTTGAATAGTCTTGACTATTCTTAACCAAAGGTCATAGTTTGTGCACCAGTTCCTTTCTGGTGTACATTCTATGAGTCTTAACAAGTATATGGTGTCCTGTAGACATCAGCACAGCACCATACAGCATAGTCTCACTGCCCCCAGACTCCCTTCCCTAACATTGTCAGTTTGTACTCTGAGATTCAAACCTGTCTCATTCTTGCTTTCTGAAGAACTTTCCACATCTCTTACATGGTGGATCCTTGAAGACAAATTCCAGTCATTTCCATCTGTTCGAGAAAACACGTATTTCTCCTTCACTTTCATTCTCTCTCTGTCTCTCTGTTTCACTGGACACAGAATTCTAGGTAGGTGGTTTTTCTTTCTCGACACATTATTGTCTTGCTGCACCCTTACTGCGTGGTTTGTTCAGAGAAGTCTGCTGCAATTCTTACCCAAGTTCTGCTCTAGGTTAAAGTGGAATTTTTACTCTGGACACTCTCAAGATTTTCTATTTGTCTTTAGTTTGGTGAAGTTGAATTTGAACAAGTGGGTATAGTTTGTTTTGTTTATCTTGCTTGCTGTTTCCTAAGCTTCTTGGACTTGTGGTTTGGTATCTGTCGTTAATTTTGGGAAATTCTCAACCAACGGTTCTTCTCTCTCTCTCTCCCCCCACCCCCGACCTTCTCTTCCTCCTCCCTCCCCCTCCCCCCTTCTCCTTTCCCTCTCCCTCCATTGCACTGGGCATTATCCAGCTTTCCTAAGTGTTCAGTAGGTTTTGCAG